>PVKZ01004669.1:0-74347 GCA_004027375.1 Macroglossus sobrinus | reverse complement strand
ATAGTAAGCCTTCCAGAAATGTTAGCCAAACAAAACAAAATGAAGCAGGGAGCAGGGGAGCTTACATGGTAGGACATTATTATTGAATTTTTCTGAGACGGAAAAAAGGTCGTGGAGCTCACAGGTGGAAGAGACATGGTGCCCGTTTGGGTCCGTCAGTCGCCAGAACTCATGTTTCTTCCACTCTGTTCCTTTGTCTTTAGAGCAGGTGCCTGGGTGTCTGGAGCCCATGCATCCGTGACCTTGAAGAGCTCCACAGCCACGTCCAAGCCTAGTTGAGTTGTGTTACTCTTCTTGGGGCGTGGCGGCAGCCCACTGTGGTGCATCCTCCAGCCACAGTGAGCCTGGCCGTGCTGGCCACTGTCATCGAATGGCTGTAGTCACTGAAGGACCCTCTGGGCCTGCCTTGCTTTCCAGAAGCCCTGCTTTTTTTTTTTCCCCCCCTTTGCACTAGACTGGATGAAGGGGCTTGGAAACTGCCCTTGCCTCAAGCTGGGGTCCAAGGAAGAATCCAATTCGTTTTTTTAAATCAATCAATCAATCAATCAATCAATCAATTTATTTATTTTAAGTTTATTAAGGTAACATTGGTTAATACCATTATAATACTTTCAGATGTACATTATAATTTGACAACTATACATTCTATTGTGTAATTACCACCCAGAGTCCACTTTCCTTCAGCTACCATATATTTGACCCCCTTTACCCTGTTTACTTCCTCACTCCTCCCCTCCTCCCCTACTCCCCACCCTCTGGTAACCACTAGTCCATTTCGTTTTGTTTTTGAAAACAGCTTTATCAAGATATAATTCACATATTGTGTAAATTCCCCATTTAGAGTGTGTGATTCAATGGCCTTGAGTAAGAGTCACAGAGTTGTGCAATGATGACCACAATCGCATTTAGAACATTTTTATAAAGACACCTTGCACCGCTTGGCCATAGCTGCTGTCCTTCCCCCACCCTCAGCCCTAGGCGGCCACTAATCTGCTTTCTGTCTTACAGCGTTGCCTCTTCTAGACATGTTACAGAAATGGAATCATACAATGTGTGGTCCTTTGCAACTGTTGTTTTTCACTTAGCGTGATGTTTTCAAGGTTCGTCCATGTCGTAATGGGTACCATTCGCTTTTATAGCCAAATACCATTCGTCACATGGCTATACTGCCTTGTATTTGATAAACACCTGAGTTGTCGTTTTCACTTCTTAGTTAGTTATGGATGTTTGGAACATGGGTGAACCTGTTTTTGTGTGGATGGAGGCTTTCACTTCTGTTGGGTACATACCTAGGAGCGAAATCGCTGGATCCTATGGTAACTTTATGTTTTAACTTTTTGGAAACCTGCCAGACTGTTTTCTAAGCAGTTGCACCATTTTACATTCCCCGCAGGAGTGTGGGAGGGCTCTGATTTCTCCGTATCCACACCAACACCCGGCTTTTTGATTCTAGCAACGCTGGTGGGAGTGAAGTGGTATGTCTCTGCGGTCTTGCTTTGCATTGCCCTGATGGCTAATGAAGCTGATCATCTTTTCATTCGTACGTTGGTCTTTGGCATATCTTCTTTAGCGAAATGTCTATTCTGACCCTTTTCTGATTCGTCTCTTTATTATTGAGTTGGACGAGGTCATTGTATATTCTTGATATAAGTTTCTTATCCTGGTTTATTTTTAAGAATGTTTAGACAATAAAATATACAGATATCGAATTATAATATACACTCAAAAATGACATAATTGTATTAACCAATGTTACCCCAATAAACAACAACAAAAAAGAATCTTTAGGAAAGGCCATTTTGTGACTTGCGTGTTCCTCACATTTCCTGGCTGAAGAATAGCATCAGAAACAAAACATTGGCTCATTCATGAGGCGGAGCTTACGCTGCTGCTTCGAAGCATCAGCTCACATGCATTCCTGGTGCTAGTGAAAACAGATGAGACTCTCCCGGTTTCCCTTCCCCTCATTTTTCTTTTCTTCAGCTTTGCCTCAATCTGTGGTTTCGAGTCGCATGGAGTGGAGGCGCACAGCAGAGTCACCTGTGACACTGTCGCAACCCTCACAGTCTCACCTACCCCAAGAGCTGGATGTGCTTTTCCTTTTTCTCCATCCTATACTTTGTTTTTCGAGAACCATGGTCCTCAATGGGACACGTTGACAGTAACCCCAGTGCGGCATGGCTTGCCCCCTGGGTGGCAGCAACACTGAGGTGAAGGTCCAATGGCCAGTGCTGATCTTCAAAGAAAACAGTACGAAAGCACCCTCCAAAAAATTAAAAATAAAATTACTATATGATCCAGCAACCCCATTAACTACTTCTGTACAAAAAGCCAAAAGAATCAAAATCAGGATCTTGAATAGCTATCTCTATCCCCATATTCACCGCAGCCTCATCCATAGCACCCAAGACATGGAAGCAACTTAAAAGTTCATTGATGGATGAGTGGTTAAAGAAGGTGTGGCAGGTACATACAATGGAATATTATTCGGCCCTAACCAAGAAGGAAATCCTGCCATTTGCAACAACATGGATGAATCTGGAGGACATTATGCTAAGTGAAATAAGCCAGACACAGGACGACAAACACTGCATGATCTTACTTATGTCTGGAATCTAAAATAGTCAAACACATAGAAGCCGAGAGTGGAGTAGTGGTTGCCAGGAGCTGAGGGGAGGGAGAAACGGAGAGACATTAGTCAAGGGATACGGAGTTTAGGTTATACAAGGTGAATGAGTACTAGACATCTGCTGCGTGGCACAGTGCCTATAGTTCATAATATTGCATTGTATGCTTGAAAATTTGCTGAGAGGGTAGGTCTTGTGTTAAGTGTTCTTATCACAGACCAAAAAAAAATGAGGGCAGGAAGAAACTTTGGGAGATGATAGATATATTTATGGCATAGCATAGATTATGGTGATGTTTATACTTGTCTCCAAACTCATTAAGTAGTATGCATTAAATATGTACACCATTTTGTATGTCAATCATACCTCGGGAAAGTGGTCTTCAGAAAAAGAATGCAAATTCCCTTCTGCAGGCAGCTGCGTGGAAAGCTGGGTTAGGGGGTCAGATTGTTCTCCGCTGAAGCTAAGAGTATAATGTAGTGCCACACGATCATGCCCTGGGGAGGAAGGAAGGGACAGTGGCATTGTTTGTCTCCAAGAAAGTTCTTGGCAGCATCACCGAATGTTTCTGAAGCTCTAATATTGAGGCAGACATTGTGCTCAGCATTTTATATTCCTTATCTCTATAAACCCCCGCCATCACCTTATTGGTTAGGCATAGCTCACCTTTGTGTTTCAAATGAGGAAAGTGAGTCCAGACACGTTTAACTGCCAACTATCATCCAGCTAGCAGGTGGCAGAACTGGGATTCAAACCCAGGTTGTCTGCCTTCAATACCTGCACCTCTAAAACCCTCCTCCACGCCCTGGGCACCTGAGCTCTTGAATACAAATCCTGGTCAGATTTATTTTCACATCATCAGTTTCCATAGAAATCTGCATGGGAGGAGGCAGCTGAGGGTGGATCCCCAAAACTAGCACCCAGAACACTCTAGCACGCACAGCTTTTGTATGACTTCGGTCCATTACATCATCTTTCTCTAAATTTCCTTACCGCACCATGGAGATAAGTACCTACGTCACAGCGGTATTGTGAGATTATGGCTGTGAGAATGAGCTGTAAACTCTAAAGTTTAAAAAGTCAAGGATTGTTATTCTTATTACATTGTTCCCTCAATTCAGGCCAAATCCTGTCATTAGCAGCCCCAAACCTAGATAACAAGAGTTCCGAGTCTCAGCCAAGGAGTTCTGCGGGGTTGGCTCACTTCTGCTGAGTAACATTTGAGACAATGAAAATGGGGCGCCTCTCCCAGCACTGGATTTGGGAGTTCACGGTACTTGATTAATCACAGAAGCCCTCCCCACTTCCCAACCACCTGCCTAGATGGGGGTCCTTTTGCCTCCACCCCCTTCTCCTGTCTGAACTGGCTGGCTGAGCTGGCTATCTCTTTACCTTTTGCTTCCTCTTTGGCAGGTTGTTTGTGGCAGAGACAGGATGTATTCACCCAATTCACATATCCGTTAGTTGGGTCAATGAAACGTAAGAAGCAGTGAGGTATGTTTCTTCCAGGCAGAGGGAGACAGTCGAGAGCCAGCTTTCCCCATTCCGTCTCCCCTGCCCCCGCTGGAGGCCGCCTGTACGGTGCAGGAAATGCACTTGACCCTCATTTGTCAGTGACGTGAACCGGAAATAAACCTTTGTTGTCATTAGCCACTGAGATTTGGGGGTTCCGTTGTTAAGCAGTGCAGCCTAGTGTTTCCCAGACAAATATGCATTTCCCACTGTCAGTCTACACAGAGGGGAGGAAGAAAGACCCTATTCTAGGTAGAGCGGCGTGAGCGAAAATAACGGTGTGTTAGAGGGGAAATGAAGAAAGTGGTGTAGATGGATCTGAGGTTCCTCACCCCACATACTTTGAGTCCTGGCTCTGCCATGGATTGGCTGTGTGCCTTGGGCACATTACGCTCTTTGAGCCTTGGTTTCCTTAACTATAAAGCGCAGACAATAACAGAGCCCAGAACTTGGAGTTGTTGTGAAGATTAGCTCAGCGCTTAAAATAGGGTAGGTGCCTGATTAAAACTAGCCATGTGAAGTATCAGTCATTATTATGATAAGGGAGGACTGAGAAACTGATTTCAGGACAAAAAAAAAATTGCTTTCTATTCCTACAGTAATCTGGAGTGAAAGATGATAGAGAGGAGAAGACAAGGAGACAGAGTTTCTTAGGGCAGTGATTCCCAACCTTTTTGGCACCAGGGACCAGTGCTCCTATGAGAATCTAATGCCTGATGGTCTGAGGTGGAGCTGAGGTGGTGATGCTGGCTCTGGGGAGCGGCTGCAAGCTTAGCTCACTCACCTGCCACTCACCTCCTGCTGTACAGCCTGGTTCCTAACAGACTATGGACCATTCCTGGACCAGTACCACGGGGGTTGGGGAGCCCTGTCCTAAGGCACCTAGAACTAATTCATCCCTTCTGCATTCCATCCGTCTGTCTGTCCATCGGTCCATCCATCCAAGAAGAACATTTAAGAAAAAAATAAATATCATTCTTTGAGTCTGTGAGGGAGTGTCTAACCAAGAGGGAGACAGAGCCTGAAACACCGGAGTTGGAGAGAAGTCTTTTTATGGTCCCACAGCCTCCTTGATAGGCACTGGAAAAAAAACAAAGAGTCAGGAAAGGAGCCAAGGCTAATGGCATCTGGGTAGTAAAGGCAGTGACAGGAAACCAGCATCGGGGCTAAGTGCCTCCCCTTGGGGCGGGTCCTCCTGTGTGCGAGGAGCTGGGTCGGGGGAGGGAGGCAAGGAACTTCCATCCCAGGGCACCATGGTCCAGGGGTCTCTGGCTTGCAGCCCACAGGTCTGGGTTGGTGCAAGGAGAGCAGGATGGTGGACTGCCAGGCTCTGCCTCACTGAAGTTCAATCTCAGAGCCACAGAGAGAGGGAAGGGCCACCATGAGTCAGTCTCTCCAGCAACATTTCCGGCAGCCTCACGGGCATGTTAGGCCACATCCTGAGGCCATTATGCATGACCCCTGGATCCAACCACACCTGAAGGCTGGTTGAACTCTTTGATTTTTCCCTTAAGCATCATTCTCTGGACATTGTCATGGGGGCTCTCACCAGCAGGAGGTATTTCCACTCTCCGCTCTGCCCCTCGGTCCACAGAGGGTAACTTACTCTGCACCAGCTCATAAGCTGGGCTCCTGGGATAGAAAAATGATGAGGACCTGGGCCTTATTTTCAGTGTCATGGTCTGGAGAGTGGAACAGCTTAGTGAAAGATGTGCTGAGATAACAAAGAAACTAACTGTCCTGGGAACTAATTGGAGAGAGGGAGCCTGACTCTTAGAGAAAGGGGAGCATTATAAGGCCGTTGAGAGGAAGGAGTGTTCATTCGTTTCAGTAGTGTTCATTTGTTGTGCCGGGCACTGGGGATGTGGCAGTGATTACACAGATACGGTGCCTGGCCTCAGGGAGCTGATGGTCTAGCAGGAGTGTGGGAGCTGCATGGGGCCACGGCATTTTGGGACCTGGGGGAGGCCTTCCTGAAGACGAAATGCTTAAGCTGAGCGTTGAAGGAAGAGCAGGAACTGTCGAGGACACATGCAGTGTAGGGGTGGGGAAGCACCCTGGGAAGGAGGGAACAGCATCTGCGAAGGATCCAGGATGGGAAGGAGCCAGACAACCCCACAGAGAGAACAAACTATTCGGCCGTTTACCTGTGAAATTGGGACCCAAGACCCCTGACTCCATTGGCTTCCCCACCCTGGGTAGTTTTTTTAATCACCCTGAATATCGTCTTCCTTATGTTTGAAATGGGGGAACAACACCCACTTCGCGGGCTTGTTGGGGGATCACATGAGACCGTGCGTTAGGACGTTGGGGGAGATGCAGGCAGTTTGGAAGCAGCAATGACCAACCGTTCTCCGTCCCTTCAGGTCTGACTCTGGCCATCCCCAGTGGACAGGGATTTAGGCTGTCATTTGGTTCCCAAGGTTTTCACCTTCTCTCCGTGAACCTACCTCCCCACTCGCCAGTGCCCCACAACTCTGTCCCCAGAACCTCGCTTCTGCTGGCTTCTCCAGGCGGCCACAAGGAGAGAGGCAGGAGTGTTATGGGCTGAACTGTGTCCTCTCACGGTCAGAATCACCTGTTGGAGCCCCCAAGAGCTCAGAATGTGGCCTTGGGAAGGGGGGTCTTTAAAGAGGTAATTAAAGTAAAATGGGGGCCATTAGGATGGGCCTCGACCCGTATGGCTGGTGTCCTAATAAGAAGAGGAAGTTTGGGTACAGACATTGTCAGAGGGATGACCACGTGAAGACACAGGGAGAAGATGCCCACCCCCTAGCCAAGGAGAGAGGCCTCAGAAGGAACTACCCTTGCTGACACCTTGATCTTGGACTTCTAGCCTCCAGAACTATTAGAAAACAAATGTCTGTCCTTTCAGCCTCTCAGTCTGTGGTATTTATTGTGGCAGCCTGAGCAAACTAACCGTGAGAGGCACAGAGAGAGGGTCCTAGATTTTTCACCTCCCACCTTAGCCTGTGCTCGCTTCTCCTCGGACACAGGTGATAGGGAGAGAGCATGAGAGAAAAACAGGGGGGCTTTGTCCTCCTCCTGCTTCCTTCACCTGTGCTGGGATGTGGCTGAGTGAAGCATACCATCTCTCAAACCAAGCTGGAGTCAGAAGTCCCAGGTCCTCATGTTCTGACTCCCCCGCCTCCTGGCTGTGTGACCTTGGGACAGTTGCTTGCCCTCTCTGTCCTTCGCCCTCCTCATCACTGAAGTGAGAATAACAAGTGTTCCTACTCCATTGGGCAGTCGTGGAGGTTGAACGAGCATTTACGACAGGGCCTGGCACAGCGCGAAAGCTCTGGGAGCTGGGAGGAGGATGGAGCATCAGATTGCTCCCTGCTCCCACCCTCGCTCTCAGAACGTTAAAGAATGTCACAAGGTTGAGCCGAGGCTGAAACAGGACATGTCAGGATGTTCCGAGACATCGGACACGGAAGACTCCACAGATGTTAGTTTGTCGCATTGTTGACTTCGTTCGAGTTCTAGGTCTGCCACGCATTCGAGAGGCCACGTGACCTCCGGTTCTACAACGCGGCTCAGCGCCTGCCGCATGGAGCGAAATGCAAATGAGAGAGCGTGGTTGTGACGTCACTCAAGCCTCATGGCAGTGTGAATACACACCCCCCATGGATGCAATGAGGGCGGATGTTTGAGTGCTTATCACGATTTGGCATTCTTCGAAGCGTCTTACATATATATTCCTCCTTTAGTCTTTGCAAGAACTATGGGCTGGGCCCTGGAATTCCCTGTTACATTCATGAGAAACCCCAGGACAAGTGGATGAAATAACTTGCCCGAGGTTACCAGCCAATCGTGCCGCTGGGATTTGCATCCACCAGGTGTCCACGGGTGCTCACACCCTTAATTGCAAGGCAGCTGCTGTGCAGTGGAGCTTTCTAGGATGATGATGTTCTCTGGCTGCCTTGCCCAATACCCAAGACACCGGCCCTGCTGAGCACTTGCAGTATGGCTGGTGTGACAGAGGAACTGAATTTTTAATCTACAATAATTTTAGTACGATAAAAATTGGATTTAAATTGATGCATTAGGCTCACCGCCACTGCATGAGACGGCAGAGCACTAGGCTAGACGGCCTCCTGAGTTATGGGCTGAGGCTGCAGTTCAGACAGCGTCTAGGTGAGTAAACGGGGCTCTCCAAGCCTCACAGCTGCTCAGCCAGGTTGCCTGACTCTCCAGCTCACTGCTCCTGGCTTCAAGCCAGTCCCAGCTCTTCCATGCTGGCCCTGTGGGGGAAGGCTGTCCGTTCCTGACAGCTGACAAAGGTCAGGGGATTTTCCCATGGAAAGGAGTAGACCTCCAGTTTCCCTGATGGGAGCTGGCAAAAGAGGTTGTACCCCCTTCCTTGGTTCCCCCCTGCCCCCCAAGTCCTTACAAGCTGCCAGCTCCGGGCTCTGCTTCCCCAGCAGGAGAGAGAAGAGCTGGAGGGGAAGCCCAGACAAACTCCCGCAGACTCTCTCTGAGCTGGAAACCGACCTGGCCAGCACTCAAGGCTTAATTAGCTGAAATAACTGTGAATAATAATCTTTAAAATGATAGTGGTTAAAGCTCAGGCGATGCTGCTTCTGATTATTCAGCCGCCTGGCATGAGCGCCCGATGCCAGCTCAGACGTGCCAAGTCGGCCAGCCCGCGTGGGACGATGCCGGTGTGCCCCGCGGAAGCCCTCTGCCTGCCATTCTCTGCGTGATGGGACGGGTGAGGCTCGGCGTCTCTGGGCGCCCAGCTCTGCCTCCGTGAGATGGAGACCAGACCCAAGGAGCGGGATGGTAGCGTGTGCAATGCCTGGCCGGAGGCGGGCTCACAGCAGATGCTCAGCAAATGTTGCTTCCCCTGTTGCGATTTTTCTCTTGTTTTCCTGCTGGATCTTTGAAAGTGTTCCCAGGGAAGCGTGAGAGGTGAAGACTTGGTCAGGAGTTTGGAAGGAGCTGATGTTTCAGAAACTATTTTCTCCCTTAGCACCTACCAACACTTTCTCTGACGGATGTAGCACGTAGGGGTTGTGGGACTTTTGAGGTTGAGGATGAGAACAGAAGAGGCAGTGAGGAAGTGACCCCACAAGAACCGGTCTTTCGTGCTCTCCCCTACAATCCCAAGTGACAGAGAGACCTCCAAAACCAACAGATTACTTGTCATAGTAGAACGAATTAATTGAACCATAGGAAATTGCCATTTTTGTAGGTCAAAAGTTGGGTGGATGTAAACAAGACTTGTAAGATAAATAAGGTCACTTCACTTGACTTTGATTAAGTTCACATTAAGCCATGTGCTGTTTCTATGCCTCTATTTAAGGACATGGGGAAAAAAAGTATAAATGTTTTAACGACGAGATTTAAATAGCCCTTCAAAACACAACAGGAGAGAGGCTGTCAGGCAGGATATAACTAATTGCAGGATATAAGTAATTTGTAAGAAAATGATTGGTGTAGGAGTTGGGAGGAAAGAGGGGCTGTTTCAGGGTAAGTGGGGAGATGGGCAGGTTAGCAGAAGGAGGTGGGGTTAAGTTGTGTCTGGAAGGATGGTTAGCAGCTTAAATAGGCAGAAAGGGGTCAGAACAGTGTTCTTGGCAGAGAGAAATGGCATGACCAAGATCTGGGGACTCTGAGAGTCACCAGGGCAGGGAGACTGTGTCTGGCAAACATTTCTGCATCTCATACAATCCCTAAGACAGAGTAGGTGCCAGTATATATTGGATAAAAAAAAAAAAAATGAATGAACAAATGACAAATGAAATTGTGTGAAAATGATGAGCAAAACAGTCATTTGGGGGGTGGGCAGTGGGAAACAGCTGTTAAGATTGACGGTGGAGAATCCTGAGCACAGAAGAAGGGGTTTGGCTATGACTCGGAGGAAACAGGACTCCCCTACCGTAAATTCAACAAATACTTATTCCGTGTCAAGCCAGGTTCTGGAGGTGAGGGAAAAACCCTCTAGAGCACATAATTTGCTGATTTTAAGTTCACATGGTCCTGGAAAGCAGAGACCATTCTGTGTTATTGGGGATAGGTTAGATTATGCTGCAGTCACAAATAACCCTAGAATCCCGGTGGCTTCAAGTAACAGAGGTTGATCTCTTACTGACTCTACAGCTCCACCCCAGGTCAGCTGTAGCATTACCCCATGGTATCTCCCTCCCGGATCCCGCTGAGAGGTCAGCCTGTATCTTGGAATATTACTGCTCTTATAACAGAAGAAAAAGTAAACACGTGATAAACCACTTGCTGAGTCTTAAAGATTCTGCTGAGAAGAGATTCATTTCCTTGGCTGAAGCAAATGATGTGGCCAAGCCGGATGTCAGTGGGGTGGGGAAGCTATCAGGGAGCGATAGCAAATATTTTTGAACAACAAAACTGCCACAGTTCCTCTGTGCGAAGTAGGCTAGGGAGACAGATAGCAGGGAGACAGGTGATTTGGGGATGCATTTTTGGGTGAATTTGAGTGCTGTACAGAAGCCGTTCATTTTTGCTTGTGCAGCCATTCTTGGCCATGTGCTCTTTGTAGGGTGGGACAGGTTCCATAGTTTGTGGGTCCAGTGCAAAATGAGAAGGTGGAGCCCCTTGTTCAAAAATTACTAAGAATTCAAGACAGTGATGATAGTAAAGCATAGTTTTAAGCGTGGGGCTCGGCTGTGCGGGTGGCACGCCCACGATGCTGGCCTTGTTAAGGTAACCCCTGCTTCCAGAAAGTTCAGCCTGGCTGCAGCCTCCATTTCCTCTGCCCGTTCATCTGGCTTCGTCCTCTCTTGCACTCTGCCTTCCTCACTGCTTTCCAGGTCTGAATAAGGTTCTCCGTATCTCATTGGCTTGACAACCATTTCCTCCACCCCCTCATAAATACCTGGGTTTGAGAAGCCTGTCATGAATGGCAAAGGGAGAAACAGGAAGCGGGGGATGCCAGAGGCAACGTCAGGGCTGCCACACCCAGCTCTGGCAATCCCCGGCGGATTCTCCACGGCCTCTGACCTGCTGCTACCCTGGGTCTTTCCGCTCGTCCATCAGATGAGAACAGCCATTTTCTCAAACCCAGATCTTTGGGTCTCCAACCTTGGCACCATCCTCACCCTCTGGGGACACAGAGTTTCTGTCCTCCTTCCTGAGACGACTCCTTCCACCTTTGCTTTGGACCCCTGCCTCACCGATGCTATCATTTATCACCTGTTTTACCTTCACCTGTTTTACTCTTTCTTTCAATAGAATCCTTTCTATTGACTTTTATTTCTAAAATAACAGCTTTATCAAGATACAATTCCTGTACTACACAATGTACCTTATTCCGATGTACGGGTTAATGGTTCTCAGTATATTCAGACTTATGCCACCACCGTTACGATCAATTTTAGAACTCTTTCATCATCCTGCAAAACCCCTGCACCCATCAGCAATTACTCCCCATCCACCTCCCCTCCCCCAGCCCTAGACAACCACTAATATCCTCTCTGTGTCTACGGATTTGCCTATTCTGGACATTTTAAATAAGTGAAACCACACAGTGTATGATTCTTCATTACTGGCTCTTCCACTTTGTATAATGCTTTGAACAGTCATTCACGTTGTAGCATGTGTCACTACTCCACTGTCTTTTACTGCCAAATAATATTCCATTGTATGAACATCTGTATGAACTTTTGTGTAGATGTTTTTGTATGGACATAGCTTTTAATTTCTCTTGAGTATATACTTAGGAATGGGATTGCTGGGTCATATGGTAACTCTATGTTTAACCTTTTGAGGAACTGCTTTCCAAAGTGGCTGCATTATTTTGCATTCTCACCAACAGCATACAAGGTTCCCAATCTCTCCATATTCTTTCCAATGTTTGCTATCACCTGTCTTTCTGATTATAGCCCCCTGTGTGGGTGTGACAGGGTATCTCATCGTGGTTTTGCTTTGCATTTCCTTGTTGGCTAATGACATTGCATATCTTTTCACATGCTATCGGCCATTTGCATGTCTTTTTTGGAAAAATGTCCATTAAGATCTTTTGCCATTTTTAATTGGGTTGTTTATTTTTTTATTATTGAGTTATAATAGTCATTTAGATAGTCCACATACAATTGCCTTATAACACATATGGCCGCAAACATTTTCTCCTTTTTTATGGGTTGTATTTTTTACTTTCTTGATAGTGTTCTCTGCAGCAAGAAGTGTTTAATTTTGATGAAGTCCAGTTTATCCATTTTTTTGTTTCTGCTGCTGCTTGCACTTTTGGTGTCATACTAAGAAACTATTGCCTAATCCAAGATCATGAAGATTTATGCCTGTGTTTTCTGTAAAAAGTGTCATAATTTTAGCTCGTACATTTGAGTTTTGGTCCATTATGAGTTGATTTTTCTATATGATGTGAGATAGGGATTCAACTTTTTTTTTTTTTGGCATATAGATATCCAGTTATCCTAGTACCAGTTGTTGAAAACATTTTTCTTTCCCCATGGAATGTCTTGGCATTCTTGCCAAAAGTCAATTGACCATAAACGTGAAGGTTTATTTTTGGAGTCTCTGTCCTAACCTGTTGATAGACATGTTAATCCTGTCTATCTTTATGGAGCTCTTTGTTCTCATTAGCTGCCTTTCCTCCTAGGCAAAATCTGAACGCTTTGTCCAGAGCCAGGGGTGGGGAAAGGGGTCTACTTCTCTCAGAGCGACACCCCTGAATTCTAAGCAGGGCGCTGAGTGAAGGCGACAGCTCCAGCCTTTGCAGCTCACCTCTCCTGGCATGGAGCCTCCGCCCCATCACCGGACTGGGGTGAGAGCAGTCGGCCCCCACATTCTTGGCCTGTTGTGCCTGGGGTTGAGCCTCTGATCTGTGAGTGAGGACTAGGTGGGAGAAGCGAGCCCCTGATATTTTGGCCACCTTTGCCTGGAGTCTAGCCTCTGCAGTTTGGAGTTTGGGGAAATGAGGAGCTCTAGTGAAATACTCCAGCCCTTGACCAGGAAGTTAGGGGAGGGAGGGGGCCATTTTCCTAACCGCACTGGCTCAAATTGGTGCTTCCATCGTCTTGCTGAGATGTGGAGGGCGGGAAGGAACACATCATGGGTCAAACCGCCCAGATTCCTGCAGTTCTTACTGAGATTTAGTTCTCGAGTAAGCATTTCTTCATTTTCTGTTCTCCCTCAGGGCAATTTCCAGAGATTTTCAGTGGCTGGGTTTAATCATTTTCATCAGTTCTAGTTTTAGATGGGCTCAATCTTTGCTGCGAAAGATGTTTTCTTATCCTACTCCCACGACTTCTCTCCTTCTTTTCGCTTTTGCTGTCAAAGTTCTGTGTTTCATCTTTTTCGACTTTCTCCTCAATCACTCGAAGCAGGTCTTCCAGGCCCGTTGGCTCTGAAACAGCGGCTTCTACTCCAAGGTTGACGGTGGCTTCCACATCTCAATGGCCACCAAGCATCCTTCTCTCATCTCATTTTTTTCCTGCCAGCACCACTCCAAGGGTGTCGCCTACTCCGTCTCTAACCCACTGTTCTCTCGTCCTGGACTGTGTGACTTGACAACCCACCTGGATTGCCTCCTATACTCCTGGCTGCTCGCTCTTTGCTTTCTTTGAAGGCCTTTTCTCCTCATCCATCCAGAGGGCGGCTTCTGCCATGGCGGTTGACTACCAGGAGAGCACATGATTGAGAGAGAGGGTGCACCCGAACCGGAAGCCCGTCTTTTTGGTAACCTAATCTTGGAAGTGACATCCCATCACTTTCCCATATTTTATTTTTTTCAGAAGTGGGCCACGAGGTTCAGCCTACATTCAAAGGGAAACTCACAG
The DNA here is from genome assembly GCA_004027375.1 of Macroglossus sobrinus. Taxonomy (NCBI): domain Eukaryota; kingdom Metazoa; phylum Chordata; class Mammalia; order Chiroptera; family Pteropodidae; genus Macroglossus; species Macroglossus sobrinus. Next base: position 60,432 of record PVKZ01004669.1, on the reverse strand, counting down.
GGGCATAAATCCGGAAAGTGGGGAGTTGCTGGGGCCCCCGAGTCTTCTGATGATGGACCCTCTTCCTCCACCACCTCAGGCACATTTAAACTTCAATCACCAGCCGCACATGAGAGAGAGAGAGATGATTCACAAACTTATATCTTTAGTCCAGACCTCCCTATGACTTTTGAGCTCACATCTGACTCATCAGTGACTGTGCCACTTGGATTTCTCACACGCTGCTTAAATATAAAATGTCTAACGCTGGACTCACCGGTCGTCTCCAGACCTAGTCTCCATCCACGTTTCCTCACATGTGAGTTATGGCGCAGGCTAAGATAGGAGCCGGCCCCGCTGTCCTCCGCAAGGAGTCCAGTGACTCTGCCATTCCTTCAGAGGTTGGAGGTTGGAGGTCGTCTTTGGCCTGCTTGCTGGCCCCGTGTCCATGTTCCAGCCAAAGGCACGGGAGAAAGGAAGGAAGTGAAGAGTAAGCAGCTTCCTGGTAAAGGACGTGACCCAGAGAAAGTCCGTATCACTTCCACTCACTCCCTGTGGGCTCCCTATGGGGCTGCACTTAGGGAGCCTGCTATCATGAGGACATTCTAGTCTCCAGCCATGGAGCTCTCGGGGGTTATGTTGTGGCCCAGACTGGATCCCCCACAGGGAAAAGTCCCAGGCAGGGGACTTATGTGCTCTTCTTTTATTAGGAAACACAGTCCTAGGGAATAGGAATCCCAAGGGGAGTGAGGCAGCGAGAGAGAGGCAATGCAGGTGCGTGTTTTGACTTGCCTGGTCGGTGAACTGACTCCCCAGGTTGTGCAGACTTCCCCGAGGGCCTCCACTCTGAGAGGGAGGGTGGAAAGCATTTCTCCACTGGCTTCGTCTCCCCTTGGGCAAAAGTTTGTCCCCCTGGGGTGCTCACTCGTTTGTTTTTCTGTGTTTGCATCATCCAAGGACAGGGGCGCCAGCCAGTCAACAGGGAAGCCCCAGAGTAGGAGGCCCGTGGGCTGGCCCGGCCTGGTCCCCAGACGAGCAGCCCTCGGACTGTACCCAAGTCAGGTCCCTGGGAGCCTTTGCAGAGCTGGGACAAAAGGCAGCAGATCTCAGGTGGCCTATAAGAGGACCCTGATGCAGTCCCCGAAGGGAGAAGGAGAAAATGGAAACTAGGGTTCACTTACCACCTTCTGCCACACCCTGTTCGCATGGGTGGCACTGCTATTCATTTAGCTGCAGCAGCGAGAAACCTAAGAGATTCCCAACAGCTCCTTTTCCCTGGTACCTTTACTCAACCCAAAACATCCCGAAACCTGTTCGCTGCTCTCCATTTTGACCACCACACTGCGAATCGAAGCTCCTATTGGCTCTCATGGGGACCAGTGTCGCCTAAATGAGCTCTTGTCCTCCTCCACACACTCTCCACACACAACCAGTGTGGCTTTTCTGTGCTGCCAACTGGATCCTGTCACCACGCCCTGCTCATGACAACCCTCTGACAGCTTTCCATTGCTTGGAAAGATGAAGGTGAAACTCCTCAAGGTGGCCCGCGAAGCTCTGTGTGGCCCGGCCTCCTCGCCTCCTCTTGTAACACAGTCCCCATTGTCCTCTGTTCCAGCCTGAGCCAGCTTCCTCCCAGCCTTGGCCTTGCCGAGCTCCAGGCTGACTCAGGATCTTCACCTGTGCTCCACCCAGCGTTTCCTGTCACTGGCTGTCATCCTTTCCCTTTACCCACCTCCTCATCTTGAAGCGCTCAGAGCACTTACCATTTTCTCAGGGAAGTCTTTCTTGATTTTCCAGCCTAGGTCAAACCCCCTATTACATACATACCCGGTTCTGGATTTCCCAGGAGACAGACTGAGTATGAACTCTATGTCAGGTCGTAGTAAAACAGTGTTACTCTTAGTTTTTCATTATATGCTATTTGATTTTTTTTAATATGAAATATTAAAGAAGCCAGAGAGATGAGATTTTTTGGGAGGATTTCATTACGCTTTTTTCTTTTTATTCTGTGTGATTAAAGTCAATTATGGTTGGGGTATTTTCAGTACTTCAAACCTCTGAGAGGGAGACTTACAACTCTGGCTGTGGATATAGCTCTTTTGTAATACTGTCCACAGGTGCAGCTTTACTTTTTTTGTTGCTACTTAGCAGGTGTCCCTTTTATGTCATTAGTAGGACCACACAAGGCTTGAGGTCTTCTCAGGCAGAGGCCTTGGGAGTGGCTCGCCATTGGGCTGATTAACACAGGGCCTCCCACAGAGGAGAAATGCAGCAAACATTCATTAAGTGACTGAGTCACAGGAGCCTGGAGCGCTAGCCTTGCCTGGGCCACCAATTCGTTCTGTTCTCTGTCCTACCCTGCCTCTCTGTGCTGAAGTTTACCTGTCTTATTAGAGTGGCTAGTGCCTTAGAAACAAAACAAACAAACAAAATATGTATTTCCAGAGAGAGAAGGAGGAGAAGAGGAAAAGGGTGAAATACTTAAAAAGGGTGATTAGTTAACTCTCTCTGTGGTCTTCAAGGACTCAGGGCTAAGACCGGAATATCTCGGAAGAGTTATGAATGAAGAATATTTATATATTCTTACTTCTTGCTTGGGCCCACTCAACTGTGTGCCCACCTTTTTCTTCCTGCTAAACTTAGTGGGTGTAGTGAGCGAGATTTTAGTGCAAATTTCACTGAGAGAGGAGGTTCTGATAAGAAATTCTCAGTGAGTTCTACGGTTGAGTTGAATGAAGGCTGGGGTGGCTGCTATGAGATCAACCACAAGGTGGCGCTGTGTGCCCAGCAATGAGATTCTTGCCTCCATGGTGGGACCTATCAACTTTTAAAAAAATCAGTTGTCGGTTCATTAAAAAAAAGAAAAAATTCCTTAGTTTCTTTCTAGTTCATGACTTTCTTTAATAAAACAGTTACATTTTCCCCCTTTATGTGCATCTTTTACAGAGTGACAAGAGGAAGCAACATGAATAATATAGAAGATGATTCAATGTGTCTTGGTTTTTTCCTGTACCACCAGAAAATGACAAGAACATTTTTTGTCCTCTCTCAGTGTCACAATATGATATTGGATAATTACAGTGCAATGTAACCACATTTCAGGAGCGAAAACGTGGCTCAAGACTCTGAGCTGGGGGTAGAGGCCTAGTAATTGAGTCTGCCAGACATTGGAGGACCGAGCTGAGTTCTCAAACCCGCTTGGTCTCAGATTCATCACCTCAGTGGACTGTGGCGAAGTCCCCTTTGCTAATGATTCTTAGCACAGCCCCGCAGCTGGAAAATTCTGGGGTGGGCAAGTCCAGCTGCAATGGGAGCCTAGCAGATAGAGGGGTCTTGCTCTCCTGAGCTCCCTGGGGACTCTGTGAGATATCTGCCCCCAGCGCAAGGCGGGGAAGCCAGCCTGGAAATCCGGCTCAGGGGAAGGTCAAGGGTGAGTTACCAGCTCATGTCCACCAGAGGTCAGCATCGCCCAGAGGTAAGAAGCACACCTGACACCAGCGGGGGGCCAGCTTCCACCTCAGGAGGCAGCTTTGTGCTCCATTCTGGCAGGCACTCTGGTGCTCAGTGCTTATTTCCATCCCCCCAACCATCCCCAGGGCCCCGAGCAGCCACAGGCCGTTTTGGCAAAGGCAGATTGTGGCTGGATACCTGTGGTACCCATCCAAAGAGCTACTTCTGGGCTTACACTGAGCTGCACATTATCCATCACACTGACTGCTAGCAAAGCCTTGGGCAGGGAGAGCAGGCACCTTTCATCCCTTAAGAAACTAAGCTAGGAAGAGTCATTAAAAAAGAACAAGGAAAAAAACTTAGTTTCACGAATTGTTCAAGATCGGGAACGGTGTGCCACGGTAGTTAAGGCTGCAGACCCTGGAATCAGCCATCCTCGGTCTGAATCCTGCTTCTAATACTTAGAAATTGAGGGATTTAGACAAATTTCTTAATTTCTTTGTGCCTCAATTTCTGCATCTGTAAACTGGGAATGTTATCATTTCTATTTATCATACTCACTCCTCCCTATCCCTCAGGGTTAGTGTGAGGATTAAATGAGATATTGTAATAGGCAATGTTTTCTGAGCAATTCCTTTGTGCCAGAAACAGAGCTGTCTTTTCGTCTTATATCTCATAATTCTGACAACCACTGTACCTTATCAACCCCGTTTTCTTGTTAATGAGCCCGAGGCTTGGAAAGGGACAATAGCATGGTCAGGGTTTGAAATCAGGTGTTTTGCCCTCAGAGTTGACTCTTTCAATGGTTGCAAAGAATGTTGGTCTTGCAAATTATCCCTGAGCTGTTGTAGCCATTGAACCCTGGTAAGCCCTGGGGGACATCCATGAGCGAATTGTTCTCCACCCATCCTCAGCAGTGCAGACAGGCTGTTGAGGGCTGGGCCATTGCTGTAGAGCAGGAGACAGCCGGCTCCTCTGATGTCCCCCTTCTGGGAGGTACTAGCAGGTCACACTGGGTGCAGGAACAGGGACCTGTGTTGGGGAGAATATCTTGGTTCTCAGGCTTTTGGAATCCAGGTCCAGGGTTCAAATCCCGTTCCTTGCAAGTCATGTGATCCAGTGGTAAAACTCTCCGAACTGCGGTTCATTACTCTGCAAATTGGGAATCATATGGTAAGTTATCTCATGAAATCTTTACGAAAAAATTTATTTTTATGAACATTACATTGGGGAAAACATTGAAATGTGCTAGTGCCATGCCTGATGAAACTTCACCTGTCAGGTATAGGCTTTACCTATTTATTACTAGTGCTTTGTTTACCTGGGGGCTCTAGCTTAGGTAGAAGAGAATTCACATCTGGATTCACATCTGGATTCCTGGATTCTGCCTTGTGACAAAAGAGATTAGTCCTCCCTTTAATACAGGTCCAGATGACTGCTCTGTTTCCTAGCGGGCCTCCCCTGTCCAGCCCACCTTCCAAGATGCCTCCAGAGTGAAGGTCTTAAATCTCTAGGTCGCTCATTCTTTAGCTCAGCACTATCCAGTTAGAACTATAATGGGAACTACACGGGTCATTAAAATGTTTCTAGTAGCTACACTGAAAAAGTATGAGAAACAAGCAAAAATTCATTTTAATAATATATTATATTTACTCCAATAGGTCTGAAATATCTTTTGACCTATAATCAATATAAATGTCCAAATTAATAAATGGAAATAGAATCAATATATCCAAACTATAGTTTGACATGGGATCAGTGTGAAAAATTGCAAATTCTTTTCTTTATAGTCAGTCTCAGAAACCCGTAGCTTATTTGTTTGTCCCTGGCTACATTTCAAGTGCCCGATGGTGACAGGTGAGGCATGGCCAATGCACTGGACAGGGCGGGTCCAGCTCAACCGGGTCATTTCAGTGGCAACAAAACAGTGCTTGGTTTTTCCAGGCTAATTGAATTTTAGCTTCAAGACACTTGAAGCTCTTCTTCTTCTTCTTTTTTTTTTCATCTCTGCACCTTTCCCTCCACGTTGAGAACTTTACCTCTATGCTCTTGCTGAAGCCTCCTACCAACCCATAAAGGCAGATACTACAACGACTCCCTTTTTACCGAGGAGAAAACGAGGCTCAAATGGCGGGGCTCCTTGCCATGGCAACGTGACCTGAGAGCCGCAGTATGCTCGGAACCCCTCCGCTCTACCAGCCGTGCCACCGTAGAACCAGCAGTGAGGCTCCCGGCTGCAATGGGCACACGCTGCCAGGTGCAAGCGCGAGTGTCTGGTCCACAGAGGTATTCCAGAGGCCCCCTGCTGATTTTTACACTGAGGTCCCGCAGAAGAGTGGGGTGGGGTGGGGAGGCAGGGGGATGATGCTCTTTGCAGTTGTGAGGGTCCTGGATGCATTCCTGTTGCAGGGCAGGGGGTGCGCCAGGCTTCCTGGATGCAGCGATGCGTCCCTCTCCAGCGCCTGCTCAGTCCCCAGGGTGCAGGGCTTCACTTCCTCCTCCAGCGGTGCTTGGCTGGACCTTCCCCAGGCTCCAGTCGCCCTGATGCAGCCTCGGCCTGATTGTGTTGGTCTTCTCCCCCGGAGGATCCACTTCCTCCCATTGTCAGCGCTGATACAGTACCTCGTTAATTTAGACTCACTGTAAATATTTTTGGAAACACGGCGTTTGTCTCTTGAAGGCTGGTAGGGCTGGGCGTGTGCGAGGCCAGGGACCAGGCCAGCTTCTTCCTGACCTCCTTCCGGCCTCTGCTCTGCTTCCTGTCCTAGCCGCCTCCTGCCCAAGCCCCTGCTCTCAGCTTAACAAAGGCCAGTGAGCTCCAAGAAGACAGGCTTCTTCTGGACTGAACTGTAGTGATGGGACAGGACAGGAGGACAGAGTGGCGCAGGGTCTTGACCTGGTGGGGACACCTAGATGAATTCCCTTTCTCTCCTTGAGGCTCGCTTTCCAGTAAAGTCACGTTTATGAAATAGATGAGCAGCTGCAACCTGTTCAAGGCAAAGGCCACTTTGTTGTCTTTCCTGTCCTCCCCCCGTCCCAATTCATGAGCTGTCACTTTGGAAGGATTCTGTTGATCTAGCCCACTCCACTTATTAACTAGTAATTAACTCGTCCGCTCAGTTTTTATTCATCAAAGGCACTCTGAGCAGCATGGAGTAATGAGTCACCTCACAGAGTCACCACATCGAGTTGTGGAAACCCAAGCTCAACATTTAGGCTCAGAATACAAGCCGGCACTTGACCTTTAGGGAGGGCGAGCTCATGAAGGAGTGAGTGTGTGTGTGTGTGTGTGTGTGGGGGGGGGCAGGGTTCTGTGACATCCGGCCACCGGCCCATGCTACTTCCTCTCCCTCCATAACTACCTTCTAGGGCCTCTGACTTCAGCTCGGGAATCAATGGCCTCGATGGATTTTAGGAACCTTTCCTACTCTAAGTCACGGGAAACTGGCCCCTCTCCAGGAGGTCCTAAAGAAAGCCCTGACTGCTTCCGAGGTGACAGAAATGTTTGTCCTACTGCCTGCAGCCAAACGGTCCCTGTGCATTTATCAGAGGCCAGTTATGCTTAGGGTGCTGTGCATAGAGGGGATGAGTGACGGCAGGTAAGGGGGCAAGGGAGGTGGGAGGGGCCAGAAAGAAAGGCTCGCAGGACCCCGTAGCTCACAGTCGAAGCTGAGGGCCCATCAGGTGGGGCTTGGTGCCTGTGGCAGGACCATCGGGTTCCAACCTGACCCTGCCCACCCCTGACCTGCCTCCCCAAGGGAGTTTGCCTCCCTGTTTGGGCCTTTCTAGCAGAAATCCATTTCTCTAGTCACTTCTGGGAGCCACTACTACCATTCCCAGAAGCATAGAAAGCTAGCCTCACCCTGCTGGTTCAATGTCCTCATGCATGGAGAGGGAAACTGAGGCTCTGGGAGGGGAAGGAGTCTTGTCTAGGGTGCCACAGCAAAGCTAGAAGGCCTGCGACACCCAAGAGGCCCCCACCCCTGCCCAATTCGGGGGGGCCACCTTGTCTGCAAACGCTCCCTTTTCATTGATTCTCTGGGTCGTTGTCCAGTTTAACATTTTTCTTAGTGCTTATCACTATCTGAGTTCACTCCCTGAGTTCACTCCATTTACTATTTTTTCTTTTTCTCACTCTTAGAACGTACGTGCAGATCAGGGACACGTCTGAATTGTTTGCACAGTCCATTGTGTGCCTGGTGCCTCCAACAGAGTCTGGCCCATAGTAGCTGCTCAATAAATATTTGCCGAGGGAATGAATTAGTGGCCCAGATGGAACTGGAACTTGTTTTTCCTGGTTTTCTACAGCGGTTTTTCCCTACATTTGCTGGCTCCAGAGCCCAGGGAGGTTTAGGAGTTTGGAGGATGGCCTGGGAGTTTGCAGTAGCACCAAATGGCCAGGGAGGAAGGAGCTGCAGATGGGGGGTTTGCTTTAATTGTCTGAAGGCAGCTGGCCATTTGCTTTTGGTCAGATAAGCTGCTAAAGTAGGACTTGTGAGAGTGTGAGTGTGGAAGGCAGGGAGGGCTGTGTGGCCGGAGAAAGGCAGAATTCCAGAGTGGGCCTGGCACTCCGCCTGCTCTCCCCGCAACCCCCGCCCCTCAGATAACACCACCAGCTGTTAGGGACACAGCTGCTGCAGCCTCTTGGGAAGAGAGAAAAGGGCTCTGTTGCCTTGGATGAGTTCCTGGGGTTCAAAGCAGACCTGTGAAGTGAGGGGACTGGAGCTGGGAGCTGGGAGGGAGGAGGTGGGAAGTCATGGCTTCCACTGGATGCCCTCCGCCCAGAGCTTGGGGTAAGGCCTGGGGAGGTGTTTATTCTCCCCTTGTCCCAGACCCTTACAGAGACCCAATTACCCACCCTGTGCTGTCCTCTGAGGAGGATGTGTATCATATTCGTGATCACACCACATACTCCGTAAAAACTGCACCCAATGCACACGCGTGCCCCACGCACACACAAGCCCCTGTCTGCTCACAAGGGGCTTCAGGGCACACATGAACCCTGCACGCAAATGCACACAGCCACACAAGCCATGGGCACAGGCCTATGCCTGTCTCTGCTTTCTGGGCCAGGAACCAGCCTGGGGGTGGGGTGGGTGAGGGCTAGTGACTGACTCCAGAGGTCCCCAGCACTCTCCTCAAAGGGTCCTGGGGCACATCTGGGGCCCTCTTCGGCCAGGCACTGTTCATCTCATGCTCATCACAATACCCTTCAAAGTCACCCGGGAGACAGAGAGAAGTCCCCCAGGAAACCCATTCAACCTCTGTCGGCAGGCCAGCCTGGGGACACTGGCCAATAGTTCTGTCCTACTGCTGGTTTGCCAGATGGCACAGGGTGGATTATTCTGGATCAATGTGGCCCAAAGGTGCCCTTGTTGATGTGGCGGGGAGTAGCCCCGGGGGTGGGGCAGCCTTTCCTATCCCATCCGTTCCTGAGTGCCTCCTATGGCTTTAGCGCAATAGGCATTTAAAGCAGGTTCTGCCCTGGTACCTGGTACCTGGTGAGGGCTAACTTCTGAGCCCTGGGGGCACATGACGTCATCTGCCTCTAGCTACATGATGTCTGTCTCCAGCTACTGGTCCCGTTTACTAAACTTTTATCTTCTGAGTGGGTGGATAGGGACCCAGGGTATCAGGCTGGATAATTCTGCTCGTTTCAGGCTGCCATTGCTATCAGGTTTCAGCTGGTTCTTGGCTGGAGGCTGGGTCTTATCAGCACTCCATTGCCTCTGGCCCCAATCGGTGGTCCCCTCCCAGCCTTGGTCCCCCATTCCCTCTCAGTTCACTCAGTCTGGTTCCTCTGGTGGGATTACCTGCTTCTTACCCCCTGTGAGGCAGAGAGCCTGAGGCCAGAGGATTAAAGAGATGGATGCACATCCTCTGGCTCAGGACCCAAGTGGGAACAGCTGGGGGGCGGGACCTGATTTTGGGACACTCTGAGCTCACATGCTCCCTGCCACCTCGATGATCCTAGCTGCAAAAGAGATGAGCCAGTACAGACCCTTGGCCTGTATCTCGGAATGTCCCGAGCAGTCATTTTATTCATTAGGGAACGTCAGCTGTGACCTGACCTGAGCCAAGCTGGTTCCCGCACAGCTCCAAGGTCCCTGTGGATAGATGGAGGTTGAAGAAGTCTGACATGGTTGAAGGTTAACTGTTGCCACCAAAGCTTGCTGTGGGGTCATGATGACAGCCATTCTGCCACCTGCACAGACTTCTATTAGACAGACCTGCGGGAGCAGGCAGGCCGCAGGCAGTTCCTACCCCGTGGACCGTCAGATCTGTGGAGCTCCAGCTCTGGGGTGTCCCAGTCACCACTTTGCAGACCGCCAAGATTCCAGGGGCTGGGTCCTGTGAACTCTCCCGCTGGCTTTGGGCAACCAGGAGCCTCCTATGGGGATGGCGGGGCACAGAGCAGCTTCCAGGTCACGCTCTGGTGCGAACCCCAAGGGTGCAGTATGGGCCACTGCCTGGGTTCTTCTCTACCCTGTTCAGTCAAGAGTGGGCAGTCTCTGAAATATTTTAGTCAGTCTATTTTTAATTTCATCCAAAAGAGCTTATTTCAAAGTAAATTACAGGTATCCTAGCACTGTCTTACATTTCATAATGCTCCACAGATAACACACGGCCCAGTTTAAAAAGGGTTGGATTTTTTTTTTTTCCTTTGAGAACATAGCAGTTTAGTCCATGGACTCGAGACAGCCTTGGTTCCGATTCTGGTTCTGACAGTTACTAGCTGGGTGATCTTGGCCCATTTATTTCATCTCCCATGCCTCAGTTTATCTCTTCTGTAAATTGGGATTAATGAGAGGATTTCCTAAAGTTGTTTTGCTGATGAAAAGGGATAAGTATGTATAAAATGTAATGTTTAGAAGCACGCCCAGCAGGTAGTGAGCGCTCACTATGTAATCCTCATGAGAAACACCAACATGTTCTCATTCTCACCTTGCCTTTTGGTCACGGTCATCCAAGATCCTCAGGATCTTTATATTTCTCTCCTACCTCTTCTCCTGTATCTTCTCCATTGCACCCCAAGGCTTTGGCCATTGCTTATGTTTCATTTCTGTCTTCGCATTTTATGTTTCTTCCTCCTAGCCTATCCTCCCTGTTTTTCCTCTCACCTTCTATTCTTGGCATGCTCCTGTTCTAAAAGCACCAGCTGGGGGCCGAGGATACGTTTTCCTTGTCTTGCCCCCAAATGGAATTAATCTCCTAAATTTACAAATTTGGAAATTTCTAATAAAATCCAGATTTTGAAGTCATGTTAAAAACCCAGAAGGCATGGTAATGCTGGCAAGCAGAGATGGGAGCTGAGGAGTGTGCTTGCTCTGGTTTGCTGCAGTCCCCACCACGCCTTACTGTCTCAAACTGGCTGTTTTAACCACATGCATCCTTAGCCTGGTCCTGTGGGTATTTGAGTTTAGGGTCCTGCTTAATGATCTCTGTAGAAGGTTTCCTGAACAAACCTCCCTTGATACAGTGGATTCTAGTTTTGTAAGCCCTTTGGGAGGTGGCCAAGACTAATCTGATTTTGCTTCATCTCAGCCCTGCCCAACTTTAGATGGCCTCTCCTCCATTCTTGGGGGCTGGGGGAAGTGCATATTCTTATCTTGGGCATCTCCCCTCCTTCCTGCCCAGAGGTCCTGGAGAGGTGGGTAGACAGGATAAACTGAGTTTCTGTGGGACTGTGCCCATAGATTGACTATGTGGCCGCCCCTTTCTCTGCCTCCTCCTCTGGCTGTCACTTCCTGTCCCCACATGGCCTTACCAAAACCTCCTGGTCCATGTAGGGCAGTAAGAACCTGAGGACTGTAATGTATCCATGCTCTCATTACACAGTAATTCATACACTCACTCCTCTATATATGGACTCCTTTTTTCCTTCTTTCCCTAATTCATTCATCCACGTATTCATTCAACAACTATTTAGCGACCACCTACAATATGCCAGGCACTGTACTGGGTGCTTAGAGAAGAAGAAAAGCAAACAACAAAACTGGAACAAGACTCATCCTGTGACCATGGGCCTCAGTTTCCCCATAGATTTAATGACTCAGTCAGAGATCCTTTTTATCTGGGATTTCTTTCGTTCTGTGACTCTGTCTTGACTCTTTAAAACTTCCTATGCCATCTGCAAACTGCTATCTGCCAACAGCTTATAAACATTCCCAGAGAGTGGGTCAAAGCCCAGGGGTAAAGGAGCATGACGTGAGCAGAAGAGCAGAGTGAAGTCTGGGAGAGCAGGAGAGGAGGGTAGGACAGACGGAAGGGGCCAGACCTGCCTGCCAGGAGGTCTTGCCAGATGCTCTGACCATCCTGAGAAATCTCACACCCTCCTAGCCCCCTGCCCGCCCCTGGCTCCAGCTCAGGCTGGATTTCAATCTGCATAATTTGCCCCATTTAGAGGAGGTGGGAGGGGGTGAGGACCAGAGGGTGGTGAGCACGGAGGAGGGGGCATTCCAAAGGCCAGAGGAAACCAGAGGCACAGAGGTGGGGCCAGGAGGAGAGTGGGCTGCAAGCCACAGATAACATTCTGCCCAGCACGGCAGGGGTCAATTTGGTCCACTTGCACAGTGACAAGAAGGAAAAAAAAAAGTGGGCTGTAACTGAAAGATATTAAGACTCACAAGTGAGGGGTTGGTCTGTAGGTGGGAGGAGGGAGTGACGAGCCAAGGAGGAGACAGAGACTCAGGAGGGCGCAGGAAGTGTCTCAGCTGAGGCTGGGGCAAGGCAGGAGGGTGGAGGTGTCTGCAGGAGCAGGCATCCCCCTCCTGCTGCTGCCAAGGGCTCTGGGCACCTTTGGCCCTCGGCGCCTGCCTTCCAAGGCTCAAGCCAGAAGCTCCGGGCGCTTGCTGAGGTGGTGACACAGCCACGGAGCTGGTTCTCCCTGGGGTCCCCCCGCCCATCTTTGCTCTGCCCCCCAGCATGGAGGAAGACGGTGATTTTGGAAATGATTATGGGGCAGACAACCAGTCCGAGTGTGAGTACACGGACTGGAAGTCCTCGGGGGCCCTCATCCCTGCCATCTACATGCTGGTTTTCCTCCTGGGCACCACGGGCAACGGCCTGGTGCTCTGGACCGTGTTCCGCAGCAGCCGGGAGAAGAGGCGCTCTGCCGACATCTTCATCTCCAGCCTGGCCGTGGCGGACCTGACTTTCGTGGTGACCCTGCCGCTGTGGGCCACCTACACGTACCGGGACTACGACTGGCCTTTCGGGACCTTCGCCTGCAAGGTCAGCAGCTATCTCATCTTCGTCAATATGTATGCCAGCGTCTTCTGCCTCACCGGCCTCAGCTTCGACCGCTACTTGGCCATCGTGAGGCCAGTGGCCAACGCTCGGCTGAGGCTGCGGGTCAGCGGGGCCGTGGCCACGGCGGTGCTGTGGGTGCTGGCCGCCCTCCTGGCCATGCCGGTCATGGTGTTCCGCGCCACCGCGGCGGTCCCCGGCCTGGACAACACCACCAAGGTGCAGTGCTACATGGACTACTCCATGGTGGCCACCGCCAGCTTGGAGTGGGCCTGGGAGGTGGGCCTGGGGGTCTCGTCCACGGCCCTGGGCTTCGTCGTGCCCTTCACCATCATGCTGACCTGCTACTTCTTCATCGCGCAGACCATCGCCGGCCACTTCCGCAAGGAGCGCGCCGAGGGCCTGCGCAAGCGGCGCCGGCTGCTCAGCATCATCGTGATGCTGGTGGTGACCTTCGCGCTGTGCTGGACGCCCTACCACCTGGTGAAGACGCTCTACATGCTCGGCAGCCTGCTGCGCTGGCCCTGCGGCTTCGACCTCTTCCTCATGAACGTCTTCCCCTACTGCACCTGCATCAGCTACGTCAACAGCTGCCTCAACCCCTTCCTCTACGCCTTCTTCGACCCCCGCTTCCGCCAGGCCTGCGCCTCCATGCTCTGCTGCGGCCACAGCCGCTGCGGGGGCGCCGCGCACAGCAGCAGCGGGGAGAAGTCGGCCAGCTACTCCTCGGGGCACAGCCAGGGGCCGGGCCCCAACTCTGGGAAGGGCGGGGAGCAGATGCAGGAGAAATCCATTCCCTACAGCCAAGAGACCCTCGTGGTCGACTAGGGCTGGGATCCCGGGGCAGCCTGGCGCGCTCCGCCCTGCGCCCCTCCCCGCCCCGTCCTTGCTCCCCGAAGTCAGCCCCGGGCACCTACTCTCTTGCATTTGACTTCCTTCCCTGCTCCCTGCCTCCCGCCTCCTTCTTGTCCTCCTTTCTCCTTTAGTTTTGCTCCGAGGCGTGTGGTTTCCTGGAAGGAGGCTGAGCCCCTCAGACCCACGCCGACATCTGTGAGACTGACTTGGCATGAGTCTCTCCTCTGAGCCTCAGTTTCTCCGTCTCTGTAAAATGGGGATGTCACACGGGCAGTAAGCTGATGTTTGCGGCTGGCTCCATAAAAGCTCCTTCCCCTCCCCCTGCCCTTCTCGTGCATCTCCATCTCTTTTCTCTCCCTCCATCCCTGTTACTTTTCTCTCCGCTCTTCCTCCCTCTGATCTTCACTCTGTCTCTGCAATTTTTACTCTGCATCCTTACCTCTGGCTCGCATCCCCTCCCCACAACCCCTTCTTATTCCCCTTTTAATCTTCTTGCTCCTAAGGGCTCCCAAGGGTTAAGAATCCCGAAGCTTGTAAACACTGCTCCTCGTCCAGGCTCTTTGTCCCGCTCCTGAGGCCCGGGGCGTGGGTGGGCCGGGTGCCTGGGTGGGCTGGGTGCCGGCACAGAGTGAGTGCTGCGGACTCCAGAACTTTCCCGCAAACCGGGTCGGCGCGCCGTGATTGCAGGCACGGGGCGGGGGGCGGGGAAGGGAGCGGGTTACGACGATTCCAGAAGGGGCCTCCCTTCCTGCAAGCCCTCCACAGCCAGATGTGCCTCTGCAGATTGCCTCAGACCCTGTGCCTCATCCTCTGCTCTCTGCGGGACCTGGAAGGCAGTAGGGTTGATGAAGCAACGATTTCCTGGGTTTCACGGCGCGAATGGGGAGTTTGGAAGAAGAAGTGGGGAAACGGGGGGCGGGGGCGGGGATCTGCGTCTTTTCTACAAGCTGCTTGGCTTTCCTCCCCCTCCCTCCACCTCGCCCCAAGCATTCTCCAGAGCTGAGCTGCAGGTCACCCTCAGGATGGACGCTTTTCTTGGGCACTGCTGCTACTCAGTGCCAGGAGCCACTTTGGCGGTGGCGAACACCCTTGCCGTGTGTGTGTGTGTGTGTGTGTGTGTGTGTGTGTGTGTGTGTGTGTAAGCCTGATGAGCATAGCATGAAGAGCAGTGTGCCTGTGTCACGTGTCACTTAGATGAACAAACCCCGTCCTATCCAACACATATCCATTTCTCACACAGTATCCTCGAGGGAAGCAATAGAGAATAAAAGTGAGTCCACCCCCACTGGATTGGGGGCACCAACGGCTGGCCCGTGCTTTAAGAGAGAAGTCTGTTTGTGTTTGCTCCTGGCTCCCTAGAGGGAGACTTTTCCCCAGAGCAGCTGGCGCCCAAAGCTTGGGGATGTCCTCTGTGTTGGGTACCCTGCTTCCCTCGTTTTGTGGGGGAACCAGGAGGCTGGTTAAGAGCTTCTGGGCTCCTTTCCCATGCCCCACCCCCTGCTCTGAGTTTATGAGTGTCACCTTCAGCCTGATGTCTTTTCCAAGGTCTGTGCCCCTCCCTTAAGGGGGCACCTGCTTGCCATGGGGTGAAGAGCATTGGTGGGTTTTTTCTCACTTCACCATCAGCATCCAACCCCTTGGTTCTCCTGCTGGATTGGGGGGCTGGGAGCAGTGACTGGAGCAGCCGTGGCTGGGCTGACAGTGTCATGTCCACACCGCCAGAGAGATCTCAAGGGCAGAATTGACGGTGGGGGCTTAGTGAGCTGGAGACAGGGCGAGTGCGTTCCGAGTTTTGTTCTTGGGGGACTCTGAATGTGGACAAGACATGCATTGTGGGGACAGGAAGAGCCTGGCTTGGTGGACATGGACAGTGTGGCCATTGCTGGGGGCGGGGAGCCAACTCTGAGAGGGGGGCTGGTGGAGGAGAAGAGAGGGGATCCCCCATCGCAGGCCAGAATCTTCCATAGATTTGCATTCTCAGCCCAGGACCGTCCTCAGAGCATCCAGTCAAGGCTGCAAGAAGCTTCTAGAAGGGAAGAGGGTACCCCTCTGAGGCCCTCCTTCCTTCAGGACTTGCAGAAACCTCCTGCCTGGAAATCATCAGCCGTCCTGGACAGAGGCGGAAGGGGCTGCCTGCTGTGATGCTCCCTCATCCCTGACTCACCCCTTCTTCGAAATGTCTGTGCTATTTTCTGACCTTGCTGGTCACTGTGGTTCATCAAATAAATCTGTTTTGTGTAGCTATTGTGTTCAAAGCCTCTTTTCACACAAACGTCTTGGGATGAGGAAAGGACCCCAATTTACAGGGTCACCATGGGGGGTGGAGTGGGAGCTGAGAGGACTAAGGTGGGAAACTGGACAGGATGTGGGGAAGGCAGGGAGAATATGGAGAAAATGGGGAATGAAATCTGGGGGAGGCAAAGGAAGTAAAGGGACACAGGAGTAGCTGAGTCTTTGTGCTCTGATAAGCTGTGGAACAAGTAGGTGTGTGTTTTGGGGTCCAGAGCACAGGTCTAGGGGAAATATTAACATTTCTTCCCGTACAGGTAGACTTATCATTCATTCATTCATTCATTCAGTATTACGTGAGCATCCATTCAGTTTAGACTAGAGGTTGCAAAGCTTGTTCTCCAACCAGAGTCACTCTGGTGGGCTTCGAAAATACCCATCCTGAGTGTTGCCCAGACTGATGAGTCAGACCTCTTGGACTCACTCCAGATGTTCACAGTCACTGAAAGCTCATCAGATGATTTTGAGGGGAGGCCAGGTTTGGAGGTGCCTCCTTCTAGAGGAATTCTGCCTAAATTCATGTGGGCACAAAAGACTAGAGAGAGATACAGGAAGTTGGGCTCTGGATGGTCATGGATTTGGGGGAAAAAGGGGCTGGAATGATCCTTAGAAGGAAATATTCAATCTGGAGATGTTCACTATCTTCCACGAAGACTTCTGAGCACTAGTGATGTCTGCAGATGACACAGAAGCAGTCACCATCGTAGGATGGACAGTTATGAGAGAGCTCACACTGACTGCGTTTTACCACTGGGCTAGCATTTTCCAAGCATTATCTCATTTAGTCTTTGCAGTCCTCTGAGAAGGGCATTTTAATCTGCTGATCAGGAAGCTGAGGTTCAGAGACATTAGTTAGGTAACTTGACTATCCTGGCAGGTACTCCAGGGGGTTTGACGCTAGCAGGCCCTGAGCCAGTGGGCACAAGTCTTCTCAGTTATTACCAAAATGCTTATAAAGTCACCATCAGCAATGTCAAGTACATGAAAGAGCCAGGCCTACACTCTTGCCCACTGTTCTTTCCAAAGGGAGATGTCTGTAAGGCTCCTGGCACAGGTGGGGAGTATCTCACAAGTGGGCAGAGTTGGGGTAGGACCGGGGTGGGAGAGGAATGGTGAAATGTGCATTGTTTGGGGTTGGGAGAAGGAAAGAGAGGCAGAAAAAAACAGAGAGAGACAGAGATAGAAGAGAGAAGGAGAGAGATACAGAGAGAGACAGAGAAAAATAGAGATAGAAGAGAGAGACAGAGAGAAACAGAGAGAGACAGAGATAGAAGAGAGACAGACAGAGATATATAGAGAGAAACAGATAAAGAGAGAAGGAGAGAGAGAGAGAAAGAGAGAGGTGGTGGATAGAAAGAAGAAATTGGGAGGCAGGGAGGAGCTGGAGGACAGGGTATCTATCAGGGCTTGTTTTCAATCTGAACACACCAGGGAGAACCCTGCAGAAATTTACAACCATTTGAGCTCCTTTTTTTTTTATTATAAATAAAGGCCCAGTGGCTCCAGCCTGGTGGTGAAGACAGACAGCTGGATGAGTGCATGTAATCAAATGTGATTCGAAGGGATGTACAAGGTGTTTTGAAGGCCTAACCTGGACAATGGAATGAGTCTGGGTGGGTGTCAGGGGGACCTTGACATGGTGTATGCCAGGAGCCTGCTCTCTGAGCCGTTAGTTGGGAAATTGTTTTGTGCAGAAGAAATACCCAGAGATAGGACGGGGTGCAACTCTTCTGAGGGACCGAGAATGCTCATTCTTGCCTCCCCGATGCCCAGCTTTAGGGAAGGGAGCCTGGCTGAGGCACAGAGCAAAACATGCCCAGGTCTCAGAGTGTGGATGACAAGCAGATTGGGGCTGGGACTAAAATCTGGGTTTCTAGCAACTTAGAGCGGGGTGGCAGAGATTTTTTTATTTGTTGGTGACTTTCAGTGTCTGTCTTCTCTGGGTTTGAACTGTCTTCCTCCAAAATATTTGCCAGAGTCTTTTAAACAGAGGCCTGAAGTTCTGAGCCCTCTCATGCTAGGCTTGTTGAAGAAAGATGCTAAGAAGGGGCAGATGGAGCCCTTGGGAAGAACAACCCTGGAAGCGGAAATGACAGGGTCTAGATATGGTGGCCCCACAATCACAGCAGGTACTCCGGGGGATTTGACACTTGCAGGCCCTGAGCCAGTGGGTGCACGTCTTCTCAGTTATCAAAAATGCTCATACAGTCACTATGAGCAATGTTGGAATCACAGAGATATGACTCAGGGAGCTTAAAATCAAGGGCACAAGAAAGGAGATTTGGAGACATTGGGCTGACTCTCGAAGTTTTAATGCATGGTTAGAGTGTTAGAGCATCAATCAGGTAGTGTTTATTGATTTATTCATTCAACAAACTTTTATCCAGTGCCTACCATGTGCCTGGGATTATCTTAGAAGCCGGGGATACTGAGGTGAATAGGATACCACCCCTGGCTTCATAAAGCAACTTGAAGAGCCTTCTAGTCTCATCTTCCTATTGAGTAGATGGGTAAACTAAGTCCCACAAAGGGTCATGATTTATACAAGGTCATTTGGTGGAACAATGGCTTCTCACTGCCAAGCAAGAGTGCATCCTATGCCTCAGGCTTAGAAAGGAGAGAAGAACTTTTTCGAGAGTCTGAAGAGCAAATGACAGGGTCAGAGCAGCTATGGACCGCTAGCTAGCCAGGGGAAGGGAACAGAGGTGCTTGATGATGATTATTAGTATTTTCGTCAACATATCTTTTATTTTAGAAGAGTTTTAGATTTAAAGAAACGTTGCTGATCTAGTAAGAGTTCCCATCAATCCTGTACTCAGTTCTCTTAGTTATTAACATCTTACATTAGTATGACACACTTGTCACGATTAATGAACTGATATTGACATATCACTACTAAGTCCATATGTTATTCAGACTTTCTAACTTTTTACCTATTATCTTTTTCCGTTCTAGGATCTTATCCAGGAGACTTCATCACATTTAATGATTCTGTCTCCTTAGGCTCCTCTTGGCTGTGATGGTGTTTCAGACTTTATTTTCCTTGGCCCTGAGAGTTTTGAGAAGTAGTGGTCCACTATTTTGTTCAATATGCTTTTTTTTTTTAAACAATGTTTTTCTTTCCATAGACCAGGCACGTGCTAGATGATAAGGATAGAGCAATAAATAATATACAAGTGATTCCTGCTCTTTTGGAGTTTAACAATGAATAATAAAGTACAGTAAGCGTCACTGCACAGGAAGCACAGGATGTCGTGGAGGCACACACCCACCTTTTGGTGTGTATGGGTGAGGGATCACAGGCAGGGCAGATACTCTGGCTGAAGCACAGCAAGGGGCCACCTGCAGTTCCACCAGGGTGTAAATGTCTTGCATTCTCTCCCACCTCAAAAGCCACCCGAGGGCTCATTTTCTCTCTTGAATAGCTGGAAACCTGGGGGCGTGAGATAAAAGCATATTGTGTTCGATGGGCATCTTACCCTATATTGTACTGTACTTTATTATTTAATCATGTGGCACATCTCTTGCCTAACTTAGGATTCCTCCTACATAGACAGAGGATAATCAGAACTGGGTTCCCCAAATCTGCTCGAACTATCCTACTCAGCTAGCACCCTACTCGTCCTCTACTTCGTGTCCCCCGAGCTCTGGGAACAAGCCTCTAGAAGAACCTAGACTGGCTATACTGTAATGGGTCTGTGTGCCTATCTGTCTCCCCTGCTTTTTGGGCAGTTTCCTCTGTCGGGGTTGCATTTACATGTCTCTGCACCCCCAGTGCCTGGAATAAGGGAGATGCCCAAAGTGTGTTTGCTTAAAGGATTGGACAACTGGATAAAGAAAGTACAGGAGAAAAGGTGAGAAAAACTGATTTTTGCTTAAAGCAAACAAGTTGATTTTTTTTTAAAAGAACGTAGAAAGATGAAGTCAAGACTGACGTCAGAGAGATGTATGGGGTTTGTGAGTACAAACATCCCTAACCACTGACTTGATTGAACCAAATAGACTCATCATCTCTGAGCCAGAACACAGAATTAGTTAAACTATGTTCTTGGGAGTGGAGGACACTTGTAAGTAGAATTCCTCAAGTTACAGCTTTGTAGTTCAGTGTTTATGCTGAGAGTGATGTTTTCAGGTCTCCTTGGCTGGATGATGGTGTGTGAGGCTGGTTGGCTTCCTGGGGAAGTTATTGGTGAGCCAACTGGAGCTGGCACTGACTCAAACGGTTTCTGGGAATCTATGTTTGGACTTCCACTGTTCGTGGAGGATGGACTCCCATGATGGTGGAGAGGTACCAATGGAGTAGAAAATAAAATCTCGGACTTCCCCTCCTCTATAAAAATACTCAGGGAAAACTTCTCTTCCAGTCCCTAAGAAAATGTGGGCCAGGTTTAAGGACATCCAAGGTTGGGCAGCCTTTCTTCTGGGTCTGGAATAGTCCCATAAGTTCAAGATGTCTTCCTGTATGATGGGGATGAAGCAACCTCTGATGATAAAAGGGAGACCCAGGCTTCGTGCTAGGTGGGCTGGGTCTAGTTTCTGGCAGAGAAAGTATTTTGTCAGCAGGGACAACAGTGACCCAGAGTTTGGGAATTGTCATCCCAAAGTGGCGGGATCAAAGAGCATGGATGTGAACTTTGCCCTTAGGAAGAAGGAGGCACCAATGTGGTGGTTATTCAGTTTCTGGGATAAGACCTGGAAGTCCTCTGAGTGTCCTTGTGATCCAGCTGGCTGAAAGCTCCATATTGTGGGTCTTGTCAGGCTGTCGGAGTCCCTGGAAGGTGGTAGTTATTTGCTGTGTTAATAATAAGCTATTTTTAATGTTTGGGAAAAGAAATACAGTAATTACCAAAGGAGATGAATAGAGACAGGTGTTGCAGGCTGGGGATGGAAGTGGTTTCCATCTGATCTTATCAGGAGCTCAGGCACTCCAACATGTTGGCATGAAAAACAGAACGACTGAGCAGGAAATAATTGTTCTTACCTTCCCACTTCACTTCTCACTTCACTAGGCAAAAGTGAGGCCTTGGGAGAGTAAATGACTTTCTTAACATTATTGTAAAATGGTGGCTGAGTTGGTTGGCTTGGCTCTCTTGATTCCCATGCCTGCTTGTTTTGCATGTCACCAAGTCGTCTCTTTTCTATACTGCGGATGGCTTAGAAAGGGTAGACAGGCAAACAAACGTAATATTGACAAGTCCAGCTTGCGTTAGCGATTATTTAACTTGTTACCTCAAAACTATGATGTTTGTGTCTCTGCCGTACATTCTGCTAAGGGCACAAGTAGACAGGTTTAATTTGAATGCTAATTCTTCTTTTGTTTGTTTGTGTCATTGAGACCAGTGCTTTTTAAAAACGTAGTGAGCAGAAGGATCACCAGGGGATGTTGGTAAAATACAAATTCTGATTCAGTAGGTCCAAAGAATCTTGTTTCTAAAAGACCTCTGGCAACAGTGGATGCTATTGGTCCACTCAGAAGATACACTCAGAAGAGCAAAGGTCTGGGATATAATACTCATCAATGGACTGTTTTCTCATCTGTAAAATGGAATAACAAACATAGTTATCCATGGGACTGCTTTGAAGGGTCCATGACATAACGTTTGCAGGACTCTTGTACAGTCTCTGGAACATAAGAGATAATCGACAGTGTTTGAGTCCATTTGGGATGCTAGATCAAAAATATAAACCAGGTGGCTACTAAACAATACACATTTATTTCTTACAGTTCTGGAGACCGGCAAGTCCAAAATCATGGTCCTGGCTCATTCAGTGTTGGTGAGGTCCCATTCCCTCATTGACAGCTGTCTTCTCGCTTGTAACCTCACATGGTGGAAGGGCAAGCGAGCCCTCTGGAGTTTCCTTTATGAGGGCACGAATCCCATTCGTGAGGACTCCACCCTCATGATCAAATCACCGTCTGAAGACCCTGCCTCCAAACACCATCACCTTGGGGATTAGATTCAACATATAAATTTTGAGGGAGACACATTTAGTCTATGGCAAGTAGGTTTGAATTTTCTTTTATTCTCCCTTTTTGCCTCTCCTGTTATAAAGAAAGCAACTTGATGAACCTTCCACTACAGAGGTTCTTGGAGGATATTTGCATTTAAAAAAATGCATAGGAATTGCTCAACTACAGGACTGTGGCTGTTGGTAATTCTTGTACTTAAAATATTTTTACCTTGGTGGTAACAACAAAAGAAAAGTAGAGACTTTTGACAGAGGTTTGTGTGTAAAATGAATCTACTCAGAAGTTTGTTGGAAAAGAAAGATTTTAAATAATATACCTTATATTAGTTTTTTAAAGTTAAATTTCATAATCTCGATAGTCTTTCCAGTCTGTGTGAGTCTCAGCTTTGCTGCCAGAGAGTGTAGAAAAGGCAGCTGGATAGAAATCCATACCAGTGGCCCAGAGATACAAGTTCTGTTCTCAGCACTGCCTCTAAGTATTTCCCATGGAAAGTCACCCCACCAGCCTGAAAATCAGTCTCCCCACCTGTTAAATGGATGGCCTTTGGAGCTTGATTATGGCCTTAGACCTCAGAATCCCACTCAAGGAAGTACTCTGGGCAGTTCAGGCAGTAAATGCAATTTCAAACCATCATCTCTAAAAACCAGTGTTCTAGGATTCCAAGAATTGTTAATGGTGGAATCACAGTATTAGAATTAAAGATGGGCCTTGAAGGATGTCTAAGATCTTGGCCACATAAAAGTGGAATGAGGGTGGTAGAAAAGTATACAGACTGAGGGGACAATGTGAGCACAGGCAAGAGGTCAGGGAAGGCCATGAGAAGTTTGGGGAACTGACCTGGCAAACTTGTATGTAGGGTAAAGATATAAGGGAGCATGGGATAATGTGGGGAAGATCAGACAAAGGACAAATCACAATGATTCATTTATTCATTTGACAAATATTTATTGAACATTTACTACATGCCAGTCATTTTGATACACAGTGGAATTATAGAGGATGAGACAGACATGGTCCTTCCTTTATATAAATTATCATTGTTGTGGGGGTACAGGCAATCACCAGGTACCCAAGCAAACATATTAAATGGCAGATTACAGAAGATGTTGTGAAGAAAGTAACGTTTCAGATAGAAAACAATGCTGGGGGAATTTCAGACAAGGAGCTCAGAGAAGGTCTTATTGGAAGGCATCCTTTCAGTTGACTCCTGAAGGATGAAATTGAGTTCACAGTGTAAAGGGCTGGCTGAGAGAGTTCCAGATGCAGGGGACAGAAAATGCGGAGACTTCAAAGCAGAAAAGAGTTCATTGAATTCTCAGAGCTATTGTCAGGGCCAATGGGTAGGAAGCCAGGGAAACTGTGTCACGAGATGAAGTTGGATGGCCAAACAAGGGCCTTTGGAAGTCATGGTGAGGCGTGTGACTCTTTTTTTAAGTGCAATGAAAAGCCATCAGAAAAATGACATGATCTCATTTGCATTTCAAATGATCCCTTAAGCTGCTGCATAGAAAATGAATTGAAGGGGAGCAGGAGAAAAAGCAGAGCGACCAGTTAGGTGAGACTTCAGAGGCCAAGATCAGAAGTGATGGTGGGTCCCATCAGGTGGGATCCATAGAGACTAAGAAGGAAGGAGGCAGATTTGAGCCATAGTTTGGATGCAGAATGAATAGGACTTCTAATGGCCTGAATGGTTGAGTGGGTGGAAAGATGAGAGGGGTGAAAAGTGGTGGGGGGGAGAGAGAGTAACATGTCATACCCAAGATGTTAATAAGACATCCAGGTGAAGATGTTGAGAAAGTAGTCTGATATGCAAATCTGGAGTTCTGAAGAGAGGTCTAGACTGGTGATAAAAATCTTAGCATGGTAGAGATAGAACTGTGAGGAGACTCACTGAGAAGCCAGGTAAGAGGAGACCAGAAAATTGTCCCCTGGATTTGGTGACATGCAGGTCATTGGTGGCAGGGACCACGGTAGTTACAATGGATTGTGTTGGTAGAAGATGGAGCATTGAAGAGTGAATGGGACGCGGGTCATTGGAGAATGCTTAGAGAAACAGCTCTTGGAGAGGTTTTGCTGGGAAGGTGAGCAGAGAAATGGGCACTGTCTTGAGAAGGATGTGGGGTGAAGGGAAAGCCTTTAGAAAGTCAGAGATTCAGGAGTATGTTTGTGGGCTGGTAATGATCTGAGAAAGACCAAGCCTATGAGTGAGGGTGAGAGCAAGAGCAAGCCATAAAGAGGATGGCACTTCAACAGAGAGGGGTGAATGGAGGAGAAATGCCTTCGGGAAGGAACATACAAACCGGGCTTTGATAAGAGAGAGCATCCCTTCTGTAAGGTAGGAAGGAAGTAGGAGAAGATGAGTAAAGAGGCAGGTAAGTTGATAGACCCTAGTGGTGGGAAGATGAGGAAGGTCTGGTTTTGTGACTTCTGATTTCTAAGTGAATTATAAAATGAGGTTCTCAACTGTGCATCAGGTAGAGAAGGGGGCATATAAAGGTTTAAAGGCTTAAAGTATGATCTTGGGCAAAGAAAAAATAAAATTCCTAGGGAAGCGTACTGTGCTGATACTCCACTTTGAGATTTGTGTCCATGAATTCACTTAGCCAGGTTGCGTGATTTTCTCTGGTATTTAGCTGCTGCGGTTATAGGTACAGAAAAGGTGCTCAGCAGGTGTTAGACTTTGCAAGGTGACTGTGGATCCAGAGAGAGAGGAGAGGTGTCTGGGTTGTATGCAAGAGAGTAATCATATAGGAGGGCAGTGGAATTTAATTTATGTGAGGAAGGAAGCAAAGACAAGAAGTGGCTGCTGGATGGTGGACAGGCAATGAGGTCAAAGGGTTAGTGGTCAGGAAAAGAGCTCCTACTACAGCGTGTGAACTGGAAGGACAAGAAAGCAGAGGTCAAAGAACAGGATTTCGAAAGAGAGATTTCCAGTGGTGATGTGGTTTATGGCGTGGCTGTGGAGTGGGTGGCCGTGAGGGAGTGGAGAGTAAAATTGTTGGGGTGGAGCACATCAAGGGACGGAGAGGCTAAGCGGCTGGGTGGGTTGCACAGGTAGAGGTCAAGTGTTGAGAATTATTGTAGGAAGAGGACAGTGAATATGATTGGACCCAGGAGCTAAAGTCTGCAGCGAGGAGGGAACATGACTAAGAGGAGGGTAGAAGCCCAAAAGAAGAGGGCTATGGCTAGCCCGTGTGACATTTTTGTGCACATTGAGAAGAAAAAAGTCCTTCCTCCAGGAGGAAATAGCTAAACCCTAGGATGTATAGCTGGGGAGTGGAGGTTGAATTTTACTCACCCCTCAGGAGGGTGTCCTTGGCCAGGACACGCCCTACTTGTACAACCTGTACAGCCATGCCTGGTGGCCCTGGTCAAATGGCACAGGCATCAAAGGAGTCAGCCTTTTGTAGGAGAAAAGTTCTAAAAGAGGCACGGGGGTGGGGGGCAAAGGTTAACTCTTTAATTGTGCAGACAGGGACACTGAGGCCCAGAGAAGGAAAATAAGCACACACAGAGGAAGCTAGCGGCAGAATTGGAACCAAACTGTTCTCCTGACGCTTGGTGTTTTCTGCCACACCCCATCATGGAAGTGACGTTTTAGCAAATGCTCCAGAATTGCAAAATAAAAAAAAAACATGTTGTCCCTCAAAGTCGCTTCTGTGGGAGGTGACAGACATTTTTTCTAGTGGTGCTGCCATTGTTCCAACCATTTCGGGAAACAACTTTAGAGAAGTGATCTTCAGAGCCAGCTTCTGAGTCACAGACAGCCCACTGCCCTGGAGAACCTTACTGAATGCATGGGGCGGGGCCTGTCCTTGTCCTTCTCCAGCATTGGGTCTTAGAGCCCAAAATGCAGCCTCTACATCTTATTCCAACACGTATATGTATTTTGCACTCAGCATGTCCCAGGCCCATGATGTCCCCTTC
This sequence comes from Macroglossus sobrinus, assembly GCA_004027375.1. Lineage (NCBI taxonomy): Eukaryota > Metazoa > Chordata > Mammalia > Chiroptera > Pteropodidae > Macroglossus > Macroglossus sobrinus. The sequence continues at coordinate 34,712 of PVKZ01004669.1, read as the reverse complement.
GAGGTCGGGGGGTCAGCTGTTGCTGGGAGGTCTGTTCGGTCTGAGTAGGCTTTGTTTCGCAAAGCTGGCCGCACGAGGTTTTGCATCCTTCTGGTGTCTTGCGTGCAAATGACAGAAACTTCCCTGCCGATTTATGCAGAAAATGAATTTAATAAAGACCCTTAGGAAGCTCACAGCATCTCTGGAGAATTAGGCTTCAGGGAGGGACCGTCCTCGAAGGACCTGGTTCTGGTAGAGACCTCACGGCCTGCACCGTGAAGTTTTGCCTAGGATTGGACAAGCGCTTCCGCCATGGCTGACTCAACTCCAGGTGACTCCACCCGAGCCAAAAAACAGGCTTCATGCAGCTCCTGGGGCCTTGGGTTGTTCCCTTTCAAAGGGACTTCTCCCATGTGTGCGGAGCCCAGGCCCCACGCTGACACTAGCAGCAAGGAGGCCAGGAAAGGAGGATTCCAGCTTCTAACATGGAACTTGGTGCTCAGATGGTGGCAGATCCTCAAGCAAAAAAACCCAAAAAACGGCGAGTGCTGCAGATGTGGCAGAGTTGTCCACTAAGCCAGGCTTCCCAGGGCCCTTGGTGTAGAATTTGGGAACGTTGTGCCTAGGCACACTGTGGTGACCCGGCCGTTGTCATTCCTGGTCCATAGGCCCTGTCTTCACAGAGTGAGATCAGCAGCTCAGAGATCACGACACAGGCAGAATTTTTGTACTGAAAATTTAGACTTTTCTTTAAAACAAGCGTAGTTAAAAGAGGAACAGGAAGCTGTTTCTCCAAGGCCCTGCAAACCGGTGGTTGTCAAGGTCAAATTCTTCTGCCAGCGAACCCGCATTCTTGGAGGGCGCTGAGATGGTCTGCCTGGAAAAGCTGTTCCTCAGTGATCTAGAATCCCCGCTCTCTGGCCTATACAGAGAACAGAAAGACGACCCAGCAGCTCCCTGCACATTTGTGGATGAGAATTCACCTGGCAAAGATTAACTAGGAGTTTACTAAGTTTCAGGTGCTGGAGCATGAGCCTGGGCTGAGGGGCGAGGAAGCTTCAGAGATGAGTAAGACATGCACTCCTTTTACAAGAAAGGCAATTGGGGGTTGGAGACAGGCCCCCTATGCTTGGGTGTTCGTGGGGTGGGGGAAAAGGGTCTTGGGGTCTCTCAATCCAGGGATCATGTCCAGGGCCACGCGAACTAGATTTTCCTGCCTTAAAGTGGGGATAATAAGACTTGGCTCAGGTGATTGTTTGAAGGAGTAAGTAGTATCTCCTTTCCTCTTTTCAATATAAAGTGCGATGGGACCATAGAGAAGGTGGGGTTTGTTTTACTTGATGAGTTCTGGCTCCTAATGACAAGGGTTCTTGCAGTGAGAGGTGAGAAAGACGCTTCAGGCTGTGATCAAAGCCTGGAATACTGTGTTTGGGGGCTGGTGGACTGAACAGCTGGTTGGGGGTGTGTGAGTGGGGGAGGACTCTGGCTGAAAGCAGGCTGGGGGTGGGTGGGATGGAGTTAAGGGGCTCTGTGAGTCACCCTGGGGGTCTGAACATTCCCCTGTAAGCCTGGGTGGTCAATGAAGGGATTTAAGGCAGAGGACTATTCTCTAAAGACCAGAGCAGCTGTTCTCTGGCTGTTGAAAATCTCTCTCTTTTTAAAGACTTGCTCTGAATTTGCAGTTCTCCATATCTCTGCTTTGAGAGATAAGGATGGAAGGGCTGGGCTGTTTCTTGGCCCGCATTCAACCTGGGGATATGTATAATAATTGGATGCCTTGGAGAGCTTCCTAATACCATTAATAATTCAAATAAGGAGCTTAACAATACTATTTGTTGACTATCACTCTCAATCCAATGGTAGATATTTTACATAAAAAAATCCCAAATTCTTTTAATACTCTGGAAAGGCAAATATTATCATCTCCATTTTGCAGAAGAGGACACTGAAGCTCAGAAAGGTTAGTCACATTGTTCAAGGTCATGAGTATACTGCCAGGATTCAAAGTGGGGTTGGCCTAATGGCAAAACTCTGACTCCAGCATGCCATGCTCCTCAGCTGCATTGGGCTATTTCTAATTGACATGAAAACTCTATCTTTATCTCTCTCTATATATATTTATAGCAATACCTTATTTATCTATCATCTCTCTATCTAATGGAATGACAGATATTTACCTAATGTCTCAAAACCTCTTGCCTTTCCTTTCTTAAATCTCTGGGAATTTAAGTGCAGTCCGCTTTCTGGATGGAGAAGCTGGAATGTGGTTGACTGTTGTCACCGAAGGTGTCCTAGAGGGTGGGTATCTTGCCACATCAATCATGAACAGACCCAGAAGTCATTGCAGGAGAAGGAAGCTTTCAAAGTGACCTAGAGCAGTGGTTCCCACCCTTTGTGGCACCAGGGCTCCCATGAGAATCTAATGCCTGATGATCTGAGGTGGAGCTGAGGTGGTGATGCTGGTTCTGGGGAGCAGCTGCAGATACAGATGAGGCTTGGCTCGCTTGCCTGATGCTCACCTCCTGCTGTGCAGCCCAGTTCCTAACAGGCCAGGGTCCGCACTGCCGGGGATGGGAATGGGGGTGGGTGAGGGTGGTGGTGGTGGGGTGGTATTGGGGGGAGGGGTTTAGGGACCTCTGATTTAGATTCATCAAATGTCAGCCTTTTCCTGTAGATACTGTCAATCTCTCAGCAGTGCCAGAAATCCCTTTGGTTTCAATTTGTTTTGGTGTGGTAAAATGCAAACAACTCATAGAGACCTGAGTTAAACTGTCAGCTGTGTCCTCACCAGCCACTGGGGCTTTGGCTGAGTTATAGAATTTCTTTGAGCCTCAGCCATCCAGTCCTCGGTCAATTGGGGATGGTCATTGTACCAATTTACATGCTGCTGTGAGATTAAAATGAGATGTTTGTAAACTTCTGGGCACACAAATGCTTATCAGGTCTCTTCTTTAAGCTTTTTTTTTTTTTTTTTTTCCTGGGGTAGAAATGTATTTAGTTATACACTCCTGGGGTGGAAATGTATTAAGCCACATTAGATGGTCATTTTGAATAATTACCCTCAGTCTCATCTTTGAAAAGACAAAATGGGAGCTGTTTGTAAGCCTATTTGGCCATGCAGATAAGTCTCAGGTGGGATACAGAGGCAGATGAAAAGGAGAAAGAACAAGGAAAGGGTTCATCACAGGCAGAGTTCAGTTCCTCTGTAATTCATTCAGGATCCAGGCCAGGTCTGCCCACAGAGCAGTAGCAGATGGGCCTGGGTGGGCCCCTTTGATGCTGACTGTGTCCGTAAAAGGTTGGATGAAATCTTCGTCAAATCATAAATCTGTTCTGGGCTCCAAACACAAACTTTCCTTAAAGGGCAAAATGCTCTCTGGTGGGGAGGTGACTTTATTTGGGTGTCCTTGGGGTGGGCAGCAGCTCACTGAAGGCTCCTGGCAGGAAGCAGCCCTGGTGGCTCCTGGCCAGGCCGGTGGAGACCTCTGACCTTCTCTCTGGCCCTCAGGAACTTCTGCTTCCCGGGGAGGAGGAAAGGGACAGGGAGGGGCAATTGGGAAAAAAGGAGCTTTTCCGGAAAAAAAAAAAAATTGGCTGTCAGGGAACCAAGGTGAGAGGAAGGACCCTGCTGAATTGTGAGCCTTAGAGACTCCTCGGTGCTTTTTGTTGTCATTTGTTTCTTTTGCTTGTGACCCTTTGTTCTTGTGTATATCTTGAAGCCACTGAGTAATAAAACAGCATCGGGTCTCATCTCTCCATTTTGCTTTATGTAACAAAGGCTCAGAAAAGGGAAGTGAGTGTCCAGGGTCAACTGGACACTTGGCACCAGCCCTCACTGCTCTACTGTGTTATTCTGTAATCTAATTATTCCAGAATCGGGTGGATTGATAATAATGACAATAGCCATAGCAGCAGCCACGACCAAAGTTAATTGAGCACTTCCTAAAGTAGGCATTTCCTGAGCTCCAGTGTTTCTCCTGGGCTTTATCTCATTCAGTCCTGGGAGGCGTAGGAGCTATTGTGATCAGCTCCAGTTTCTAGATGAGAGCGCTGAGGCTCAGAGGATGAAATAACCTGCCAAACAAGAAATGATAGCCAGCAGGGGAGGTTTGGGATTGAAACCTGGATGGATGGGACCCAGAGAGAGGGCATGTCCACCCCTATGTGCTACTTCTGCTTGGTGACCACTCCATTTTACTCACCTAGTTTTTTTTTCTTTTTTTTTTTCAAGACTTGGTATGCAGAGGGTAAATTGCTTAGTTAATTATTTTTATGTAAGTGATGATATATTTTTTTTTCATTTTACATTTCTGCTTGGGTCTTGGTTGCTGAGACTACACATTAGGCATTCAAACTGAGTAGTTCAAAATTGATTTTCATGGGTAAGGAGAGTCTGGTTCAGAGAGACTAGGTGTTAATGTGGATATAAAAGATCTATAGCCTCCTTGAGATAAAAAATTGTGGTGAGAGATCAGAGATGATATTATTTCCCATTTCCCCGGTGCACTGAAGAGAGGTAACTTGTATTATTAACATGTGGTAGGCATTTTAGCATCTCTTATCTCAAATAGTTGCAGCTCTTTTGGGGGAGAATGCTGTCCTATTGTGCCCATTTTACGGATTAGAGTTTAACTTTCTCAGGGCTACACTGTAAACGGAAGGATCAGGTGAGGAACCTCGAAGAGTCAGAACCCACAGCCAGAGTCCACTATGCCAAGTTACTCTCCAGGTCTGGACGGAGGGAGGACCAGATGGACATTCCACTCCACATGTTGGGGTGAGACATAGGTGGAAGACAAGAAGAGTTCTCTTGTCTGTTTTTCCTCCGAAGAGTAGAGAACTAATGCAAGCTGGAGGGAGTGAACTCAGTCAGGACTTTGGATGGGCACAACATAAGGCAGGAATCAGGGGGCCTGGGCCCATGGCCCTGAGGCTTCTCCACCAACGAACTCCTTGTGTTCAGCCAGATAGACTGTGCTGAATGAGAGCTGATCCCCAGATTGCCTCACTGACCAAAAAATGGAGCTGAAACAATGGAACTACCCACCGGAATTCTGGACGGCCTCCTGACGGCTGATGAGAACAATCTGGGCCCTTGTCACACGTTTCTAAGACAGAGGCTGCATGCCTTCACTCACCTGGGCTGTTCTGTGAACTATATTGCGAGCACTTGGGGACCCCTCTCCAACCTGAGTACAACCTAGTGATCTGGATTCTGAGCGGGGACTCATCAAACAGGTATTTCTCTCCCATTCTCATTTATCACTTGTCCGCTGTCTTTTGTCATTTTGAGCAGGATCGATGGCTTCTGCTGGGGTCCTCACAGGACAGCCTGAAGAGCTGCCCGCCTGCAGCTTCTGTGACTCTCCTGTCAACCAGGCCTTTAAAGGGGGCTGAGAAGCTAGTTCCCAATCAATGAGTCTTAAGGCCAGAGGGCTTGAGGGTCTAGGTGCCGAGGGCTCCTGAGGGCATGGCAGCTCTGGCAGGTCACCAAAGGGCTTCTACCTGCTGGGAACGCACAGTTGTTCTAAATGCAGGATCACCTTATGGGAGGTTTGTTTTGTTATCGAACTGAGCCCAGCGGTACTGGGGAAGGCAGGGCTGGTGAGTGTGTGTTTGTGTGTTTATGTGTGAGTGTCCGTGCGTATGTGTGGATATTTGAGTGTTTGTACGTGTGTGAGTGTATGCATGTGTATGAATGTGTGTGTGAGTGTCTACGTGAGTGTGTGTGCGTATGTGTGTGTTCCTTCAGGCCTGCAGGCCAGGGCTGGGCTTAAGCCAGCAAAGCCCCTTTGAAGTGCAGAGCAGAAAGCTCAGGGCCTCTGTCCTCCTAAACCAGAGCCATTGCACGGCTGCCTGGCAGGGAAGGCATTTACAAGCTATTTTCTCACTTTCACGCTGTCTCCTCCATCCCAAATGGTGTCACAAACAGTGTATTTTGTGAGAGACCCCTAGCTGCTAGGCCTCCCTGGTTTCCTTGGAAACCATAGAGCCCACTAGAAGGAGGGGGTTATAGGGAGGAGGGGCAGAGAAGGGGGTGAGCCTAGGGTGGGAGGCTTCCTTTCCAGACAAAGGGGACAGACAAAGGCTGGGGGAGGAGGAGCAGGGGTGTCAATAAGGACTATTTATCGTATTTCTTCATCTTGTGACTTTCCAAACTGATTACAGGATAATGGAGCCTAGGGGCCTGGAGGAGACTGCTGAAAGGGACTGAGAGATGTGTCACGGGGACCTGATCATGATTAAAGGCTGGGGCAAAGGGACAGGAAGGAGAACGCTCCCCACCTATTGCCTGCAAGATAAACCCTAAATTCCCTGGACCAGAATTCAAGGCTGTCAGTATCTAACCCCACCAGAGCCGTCCACTTTTCGGGATTTCCTCCTCCACAGCCCCACAGAACAAGGGTTGGCCTTGCTACTGCAGGTTCCTCCAGGGCAGCGGTCTTGTCTTATTTACATCTGTGTCTCTAGTGCTTGGCCCCATATTTGAGCTGTTTGAATTGAGAGAAGGTCACACTTATTCTATAAGAACCCAGAGCCTTTGCTCTGACGAAGCTCCGGGCCCGGAAAGTTCTAATTCTTCCCTCCCTCCCTGTAAAGTGTACTCTTTCTTCCATGCTCAGCTCGGGTCCCTCCTCTGTGAAATTTCCACAGCCCACATTCATTGCCAAGGTCTTCAAAGAGAAAACCACTCATATTGTTTCTTGTCTTGCAAGTGCGTATTCCTAATTGGTTTCTCTGAACACCTTTATCTGTGTTTAATCACAGCCTGTTTGTCTCTAAAATGTAGGCTCTTTCCCTCCTCTTAGAAAGAGCATGGAATTTGGATCAAATAATCCTAATCTCTAATTTAGTTCCTATCATGAGTGCTTTGCATGCAAAGTGTCGCTTGAAGTAGAAACCAGTGTGAGTGTGAGGCTTGGCTCTGCATCTGTTTGTGAACTTGAGAAGACATTTTCACTCTCTGAACCTCAGTTTCCTCATCTGGAACACAAGAGTGAGAATAACAATGAACATGCTGTCTTCACAGGGGCGTTCTGAGGATCATAAGAGCTGTTGGTCAGGACGGTGCCTTGAAACCTGGAAGATGCCCTGGGGATGCTGGGGGATGTGTGTTATTGTCACCGCGAGTTTTCTGAGTGCAGGAGCGTGTCTTACTGATTTTATGCCCCACTCCGTGCCTAAGTGCTCAGTCACCATCCTGGGGAAACACATACAGCAAATGTTTGCTGGGCTGAGCTAAGAGTTTGTAGAGAAAATAACAGTAGGAGGGCCGCTGAGTCCAGGTGGAGAATCTCATAGTGTGTGGCCCGCGGGGGCTTGGGTATCGTTGGGGTATTTGGGGCATGTTCTTAGGGTAACAAGTCAACAGGGGCAAGAGGTCACAGCCTAGGGGACTGGCATTATTAAGAGGAAATTTAGGGAGAGGGCAAGGCAAAGATGAATAAATCTTAGGCATTGGGGGTTAAGGAATTTAGACTTTAAAAATACTTGAGTACCAGCTTCCTGCTGGTCACTTTTATTTAGTGATCATCTTCTGGCTTTGTTCTTCCAACCACCTTGCAAAGTGGAGGTTACCATCCCCATTTCAGGGGCGAAGAGACTCTCCCAGACCCTGCACTTCCTCTACCTTCCGTATTACCTCCCTGACCCCGGCCTGCGGTCTCGAGGTTGAGGCCACGAGGTCCCATGCCCTAATGGACAAGAGTAAGATGACCCCTTGAAAGACTCGCTAAGTGTTCCCCGGGGAGAGAAAACCAATAAGGGTGGTGACTGTAGGAAAACATTTGGTTGGAAATCACAGCTTGTCATCCAGGAGCGGAGTTCACACCAGGAAGAAGAAATGTATTAGAGCTTCCTGTGTTGTGGCCCCGGGTGGTCCGGCCCCTGCACCCCCTGCCTGCCTGTATGTCCACTTACTTCTCAAACATCTATCACTGCAGGGCATGGAGCGGGGGAGGTGACACGGAGAAGCTGGGAGGATGGAGACCAATGATGGGAAAGTCAGCCGGTCATCACCAACAGCTGGCCTCCCTCGGCCCCTCCCCCCAGGCCTCAAGGTTCTGGAGTGGGGAGGGGGGCAGGGGTGAGTCTGATTAAGAACCTCCAGTCAGGACATGCCCACCAGCTGCCAGGTGACCTCAGAAGCTGTTTAATGTCCAGCAACACAATGTCAGTCGCAACCTTTGCCCTGTCTGCACCACTGGAGGATGAAGCTTATTCCAAAGAGGAAAACATCTTTAAAATAGAAGCTGGCCTCCACGATCTGCCCCAGCGTCCCCTCCTCCCCCCGCCCCACCCCCAGCTTTTCCTGTAACTTCAAGGCTCTCATCAGGAGCCTGGAGGGGGCTGTTTTCCTTCTCTGTTGAGCCAAGAAAAGGCCAGGTGGGAAATTTACCAAATGGAACAGACCACTGGGACCAGTTACTGTCTTGGACCCCCTGAAAACGTTTTGATTTTCAAGGAAATGTCTCAGAGAGCCCCCCTCACCCCCCTAAGCTTTTATGAGACGGGAAGGACCCTTCTTATTTTCATTTCTTGCCCCCTGCCTGTTGCCCAGAGGGGCGATGTGCATTCATTCTCAGGCCTAGTTAGGCCATGGGCCACGATATAGCAGTTGCTGGTCCCCATGTCATGGTTCAAATGGACTTACTTATGTTCTTTAAAATGACTACAGGTTTTCGGTCACACGAGCCATATTTCAAGTTCGTAATAGTCACTTGTCACTTGTACTCATCAGGCTGGGCAGTGCAGAACTATCTCTAGCCCTGCAGAAAGTTCTTTTGGGGAGCGCTGCCCTCGACAGTGGTTCTCCACTCTGGCTGCTTATAGAAATTACCCGGGAGCTTATGGAAAGCTGATCCTGGGTTGGGGCTGACCCCCAAGTCTCCTCCAAGTCAATAGGTCTGGGATGGGGTCTGGCCTGGAAATTTTTCAAAAGCTCTCCAAGTGATTCTAATGTGCAGCTGGCACTGGACAACTGAGTCTCACACTTGCCTGTGAGAAGGATCATGGGAGGTATTTTTTTTTTTAATACAGATTTCTGGGAAGCTCCCTAAGAATTCTGGGTCAGTAGGTCTGGGACAGGTCTCAGGAATCTGTGTTTTTATTAAGCATGCCAGGTAATCGTTATGGTTGAGCAGGTTTGGAAAACATAAGAGACAGGAAGAATGTCACTTACGGGGGACCTGTTAGGTCAGGCACTGTGCTGGGGCTGTGGCCCCAAAGCCTCAGCAGTCCAGCAAGGTGGGCTTTATCTGTACGATGTCACGGGTAAGGAAGACAGAAATTCATGAAAGGCTAAGTCCTTTCCCAAAGTCACTCAGCCAGTAAGCGCTGGCCTGATCTGAGCATTCAAGAAAGTGGGCTCTGGAGTCATTTTGGGGTTTAAATCATGCCACCAAGTGTGTGACTGTGGACAAGTCACAAGACCTCTCAAAGTCAATTTCCTTCTTTGTAAACTGGGGATCACAACAGTAGCCACCATCTCCTTGGGACACAGTGGCGATCGAATGTGATAATGGGATAATGTATGGTACCGTAGGCATCACGGTCTCCAGTAGCTGAAGAGAATGCCACTCCAGGCAGGTCTGTTCTTTTTATCATATCTTATTCCAAGAGAATCTTTTATGCCTCTCTCACTATCTCCCTGTCTGTCTCTGTCTGTCTCCCTCTCTGTTTTATTTATTGCAGTGGGGTGTTGGTTCTGTTCCTCCAAGCTGTGTGGCTCTAGCTGCTGGGTGTGGGGGTTGGGAAGCCTCCTTGCTGTTGACTAGGTGTGCTGCAGGGCTGCAAATGCAACTTCAGCAGAAGAAACAAGACAGGAATAGAAACAGTAATAATAATTAAAATAAAGTAGCAGCTGCCGTTTACTGAGAACATGAACTCCAACTGCTGGGCTAAGCATGTGTCAGTATGTTTAATCATTTCAGCAAACCCGTGAGGCAGGTATTATTGCCCTTCCCCGCCCCGCTCCATACTAAGAAACAGAAGCTAGAGTCCTTAAAACACTCATCTGTCATCACATAACTAGCAGAACTGAAATCTGAAACCAGGTTCGGGCCCCAAAACTGTTATTCTAGGTTGTCACCCAGAGAGGGGGAAAAAAAAAGGAAAAGAAAAAACATCCACATAACGGAAGTAGAGTTTTTTGTGTTTCACTTTATAAGGCGCTTTGATGCCCATAGGGTCATTGCCCCGTGTGGTGGAGTAGTTATCTCAGTTCCCGGATGAGGAAACCAAGGCCCCTGGAAGCTGTGATATACCCACATTTGCCCCGTTAGCAAGAGTAAGACGTAGAAGCAGCTATGGTCTGTTGGCTGCCATGTTTCTGCTTGTCCAGTCACTCGGGAGAGCTTACACTGGTTAGCATTTCCAGTTTTTGGTCATCCTCATCTTCCTTCGGCCTAGTCCGTGGGTGATGAGGAAACTTTCTCTTCCGGGGATGGAAGAGATTGCTCAGACACAAGATGTAGGTTGCCATCTCAGTTCTAGTTCTTTCCCGGGGATGAGGGGCGGCCTGTGACCTCTAGATTCCCTGCAGGGACATGCTGGCTCCTGGGGCGGCCTTTAACCCTTGGATCGTGGCAGGTCTCTGTTTATACAGAATGATAGCTAGCTCACGGGCTAGGCAGGTGGCAAGGGGGTCGGCAGATCTGGATCTGAGCCTGTTCTGTTTCCTTCTTGCCGTATGATCTCAGGCACATTGTTTAACTCCCTGAGCCCCTGCTCGTCCTCCTGTAAAAGTGAGATTAATAATAAAGTCTGCATGGTTGAATTACATAATGGCCCTTCGTGCCTGGCAGTGCCTGAGGCAGGAAGGCATCCCAGTGGGGACTATTGTCATTTACTGCTCATCGTTATCAGCCAGCCAAGTAGTTAGAAACAGAGAGAGAGAGAGGTAAAGGAGCTGTCACGCTACACCTGGAGCTGCCCCAGGGGCCCTTTCTCTCCTTGTTGACTGGGGACAGAGGAAAAGCGGGGCTGGTCCTGGAGAAAGGACAGAGGCCCTTTAATGAGTTCAGGAAAGCCCATCTCCTGACAATAACAGCCAGGGACTGTGCAATAACATCCTGCCAGGAGAGGCAGCGACAGGATATGAGCTGGGGTGGGAGCGTGTGGCAGCCCCATGCCCGCCCGCCCATCCTCCGGCCCCGAGCCCTAAGGAGGCTCAGGAAGTAGCAGCTGGGATCAGAGGGAGGTGAAGCCCTCCCTCTCCACATGCATCTGGGACTGATACAGAGGCTGGACCAACATTCCTGTAGGGTAGATCCTTAGCACTTTGTGACCTGCTCCTGCCCCATCACTGCCCCTCTTTTGGCTGGAGCTGCCCTCTGGGTGCTGGCTCAGGGGCCTCCGGTGGTTCCACTGAGTCAAGGAGCAGGACTGATGAAGGGGGGTGGTTCTTAGCTGCCAATCAAAGCACCAATATTAGTCGAAGGTCTTCTGTGTGCTGTGGACATGGCGTGTCTGCAGAAACACAATGACGATGGGGAGGGATACCATACTAGTCCCTGGGGAGTTTATAGTTGGATGGGGTAGAGAAGTGATGAGCAAATATAGTGAGCTAAATGCAAGTCCTAAAGTCCGGGGTGTTGGGGGTTGGGTGAGGGGTGGGAGCGGACCAGAGGGGGCTTCGTGGTAGAGGAAGAGGAGCACACAGCCAAGGACAAGCAGGAGGTGGCCAGGTGAAGAGGTGGACACAGCCCTGAGTGAGAGCTGGCGAGGTGTGTGAGAGGAGTAAGGAGTGCTGAGTTGCGATTATGGCTGGAGAGAATGGGTTACACCAAGATGGAGCTTCCTCTGCAGGGTGGTGGGAATCTACAAGAAACCTTTCAAGCAGGCAAACGATACGATCGGGTTTGTGGTTCGAATCTTTTCGTGTCCCCTCCCACCAGTGAGAGAAACTTTGCAGGGATCTGCTCTGCTCTCAAGTGACTCGTCAGAGCCAGAGTCCAGCCAGTGGAGGAGAGAGGTCTGCTTGGGGCACAGCCCTGTCAGCCATTGACACCGCAATGTGGGCAAGTCACTTTTGCCCTCTGTAAGCCATTTCTCCAGTATAAAAATGAAAAAAAAAAAATGGAATTAGGTGAATCCAGAAAACCCTTTCAGATAATATAGTCTATGATCCGAACTCAAAATAAGTTTTCCTGCCCTCAAGAAGCTCATGGTCTGGGGTGCATGGCTGCTCGAGACCAGCTCGCTTGATAAATGGTGGCTAATTCTTGGGAAGCATCTTGTCGGAACTCAGGGATGGAGAGAAGACCATAAGTCTCTGTGTCCTGGAAAGTGGGTTCTATGCATGCAGAGAAAGGAGGGGTCTCTGTTGCCCCGTGTCCCACGCAGATCTCCTCCACTTGGCTGGACTCTGGCTCTGACAGTGTGTCTGCTGCCCACTGAGATGAGTTGGATTCTCTGGTCATCTTGGCCCTGAGTGAGGCCAGCCTCTCCAGCTGGTGGGCAGGGGACACGACAGGCCACAGCTCCCCTCATGGGACGGTTCGGGGATACTGTGTTAAGGACTCTCCTGATAGAGGGGGGCTAGCCATCCTGAGTCTTTGGAGGTCCTGGTCCCATGAACGGGACTCAAACAGTCATAAATAGGACTCATCTCTGCAAAGGCAGAGGCAGTGGGGGAAAGATGTCAGCTTGAAGCAGGAGACCTGGGTTAAATGCCTGGCTCTGCAGGTGAGGTACAGGTCTAGCAACCTTGAGGACATGCCACTCTTCCTCTCAGGGACTTTGTTTTCTCAGCTCTGCAATGGCAGAGTTTTTCCAAGTGATGGCTACATTCTGGGCACTGGGCGTTGATGATAAAAGATGAAAAAGACTCAGTCGTTTCCCTCAGGCAGCCTTCGGGCTGGTGGTGAGACATACATGGAAACACGTGCTTTCAGTGTAGTGCACTGAAGACAATGCTAGAGGGATGCCCGGCAGTATAGACACACAGGCATGGGCCACCAGTCCAGCCGGGGAGATGCAGGAAGGCTTCCTGGAGGAGGAGGCTACATTCATGCTCGAATGATCAATGCAAGTCAGTTGGAAGAAGGAGGTGTGGGTGTGTGGGGAAAGGCCCTTTAGACATTTCTGAAGAAGGACTCTATCTAGTCATCTAGCTTTTGCAGCATCAACTCCTCACCCTGCCCCCTTACCCCCTGCCTCTGATGGATGTGCTGGAGCCATCCCTCTGTGCGCCCAGCTGGGAGGGCAGCCAGCACTGAGGTCTCCAGGGGGGACTTCTGAGCACCTCCTGTGCTGGAATGAACTCTAAACACAGCCCACAGTTGCCTTTAAGTCACAAGCTTGCCTTGGGCAGAGTTTTCCAGCAGTGGCAGGATGTCTCCTGAGGAGACTCAAAGTCTTAGATCAGAGGCGAGGCAGGGTTTCTGCCAGGGTTTGATGGAAGGGATGCCATCCATCCCTCCGGGGCAGAACACCCAGTACCATCTTGCATCTTGGGAATATTCGTTGAGTGAAGAATAGGGGCCAGTAGGAATAAGAGAAAAACAATCTCATCAATACACACGTGGAGAGAGAGAGAGAGAGAGAGAGAGAGAGAGAGAGAGAGAGATTGAGAGAGAGAGAGAGAGAGAGAGAGAGAGAGAATGCTGTGCAGGAAAGGATGTGGAAAGGATGTGTGGTCCCATCAAAAGGCAGGGCGTTGAGCTGGCCTGGCAAGTTCCTGGAAGGAGAACTGAGTGAGGTGAGATCTAAAGGGAGAGAAGAAACTTGCTAGGAAGTTTTGCTCATTAAGGCGGTCAAAGAAGGCCAGGTGGCTGGTGAGCAGAGGGAAAGAGAGGATGATGTGACACCAGGCTGAAGGGCTGGCCTCAGTTAGCCCTGTGGGCCCCATCTTGCACTGAGGTTTTTGCTCCTTATCCTAAAAGCAACGGGAAGCCACATCAGCAGGGGGCTGATGATATAGCAGATTCGTGTTTTGAAAAGAAACATCACCATGGATGCCTGGAGGGGAATGGATGGGGGAGGAGTGGGTGGGTGTTGCTGGGCCAGCTGGGAGGCTACTGGCAGGTGATAGTGGATGTGCAGAGGTGGCCCGGTTTTGGTTTTGGAAGTGCGAAAGAGTGCCTGCGGGTGGTAAGGGAGCAGCGTGCCAAGGACGTCTTCTGGTTTCTGAAATGACAGAGTTGTGGAGGGCTGCGAGGTCATCTAGCCCACCCTCTCTCCTAACTACACAAGGGAACCGAAGCTCGGAGGTGGAGAGGGTCTTGGCGATCGCTGGCACTGGAGCAAACCTCTGTGTTTTTCCTGTTCTTTTACAGTAAAATCCCAGAATCAGAAAGAGTCAGAGCAGGAAAAAGCCTTAAAAACCAACCAGTCTAATTCTTAACATTTTATAGATAAGGAGATTGAGGCCCCAAGCAGTAATGCTTTAGGGACCAAAGGACACCCAGTGAGTTAATTCATCAACTGACTGCTCTAGGCATATGTAAACATGGTTTGGGGGACCCCTAGATTGTGGGGCATGTGTTTGTTCAGGAGGGACATAACTTGGCAGAAGTCCCTCCAAATGCTTTCCCAAGCCTCCCTGCGCCTGCTGGCTCCTCTCAGCTGGCTGCCCGGGGTTAGGGAATCCAGATGTCCGAAGCCACTGGAGACAGCCGGATTTTCCCACGTCATGGGTTCCCAGTGTTTGGACTCGACAGCTCAGCAGCTACGCCGCAGGGGTGTGTGTGTGTGTGTGTGTGTGTGTGTGTGTGTGTGTATGTGTGTGTGTGGTGGGGTAGGTGACAGGGAAGGAAATCCAAACTGTTCTTCAGTGAGTTTCCCAGCATCTGAGTTTAGGGAGAGGGCTGATTTCCTTGGGTGACTTGGAAATGTGTCCCCTCCAGTGGGGCAAAGCCTTGGAGCTAAAGCCAGAACTTGCCAGTTGCCACCTTGTGCCTAAATATAAGGACCTTGCTCTTTAGAATCAAATATTATGATAGAGTCTGACAGATGTTGTCGAGTACTGTGCTGCATCCAGAAGGAAGAGACCATTAAGAGATGGGTTGGTGTGGATGCCAACATTTTCACTTTTTTTTTTTTTTTTTTTTGAGAAAAGCAGGCTGAATTTTTGAGATTGGGATTGCGTTAGGAAATTCGAGAACATACTTTTTGGCAGCTGTCTGAGTAGCTCACTGTCAGTGAGCTTTTTCCCTGAGGAATTCTTGGGGTCCTAGAGGGACTCTGAGTGTCAGTTCTCTATAGCTGCCCCCCTTCAGCCCTCAGGAACGTTCAGGCATGGGGGACAATGCCACCAGCTTTTGCGAAAGCTCAGATGGCAGGGAAAAGCAGAGTCCTTGGAATCCTTCAACCCTCTGCCTGAGAGTGGGGTAGGGGGTGCTTTGACTGACTACCTGTGTGATGTTGAGATTCATCTCTCTGAACCTGTTTAATGTTTTGCTAAGTGAGGATGAGGACACCTGCCTCACAGTGTCATCATGAGTATGAAACGTGGTAACTGATGAAAAGCGCTTAACGTACTGTCTGTCTAGCATCGAAAAAGCATTTAGTAAATTTCAATTGTGTATTTCTCACTCCAGGACCCTAAAATCGACCAAGATTGAGTCAGACTGATTCTGAAGAACAGAACCTTCCTCTTTGCCGCTGGCCACTCTTAGATGTCTTTTGGGGTTCACTGCCATGGCAACGGGTTGGTGGAGTGGTGAGGAAGCTGATCCGGGAAGCCAAGCAGCCAGAACACTGCCTGGCCTGCCGGCGCCACGGCCAGGGAGGGTGGCAGCCTGATGAATGGCCGCCTGATTGCCTGGCCTGCCCCCAGCCACCCCGGGAGAGGCTTCTCACCTAGGGAGGGGTACAGTCTTCATTGCCAGAGTGTGCCAGAGCCCTGGTCAGTGGGCACAGCTACAGGTGCCACAGAGTCTTAGAACAGCCAAAGCAGAATAGTAAGAGTTGAAAGGGACTCTGAGGGTTAGTTCAGTTTCCTTTCTTTATGGCTGGATATAGAACAACCAGGCAGTGAACGCCTGCAGTGTGCCAGCCCAGTCTGAGGTTCTTTGCTTGCGGGTTAATTTCCACAACAACCCTGTGCCATGGGTGTAATTATCCCCATCAGGGTGGCAGAGACCGAGGCCCAGAGATGTGAAATCTTCCATTCACAGCACCCAGCTAGGATTCGCACCCAAGACATCTCTGATTTCAGATCCTGTGTTCTCCCTACAGTCTCATGTTACTTGTTGTTTGCCTGGCTCTTGGGAACATGTCCAGGCTCCCTTGTATTCCCAGCACCTCCAGTAGAGCTTCACACATATTATGAGGTTCAATAAAAGATTGTCGAGTGCATGAATCACCATGGGTATACTCTGGGTACCATTTTTGCAGGTACCATCCTAAAATTGGGCCAGGTAAGCATGTGTGTATGTGGGGCTCCTACCAGACCCAGTGACGGGAAAGAGAGACCGAAGTCCTTCCAGATGCTCCCTCAGAGTCCCAACCCTCTCACGAAAGGCTTCCCTTCCACAAACGCTTCTGTTCCTGCCATATAGGATTCTGGGCCACACACTGCACCTCCTTCCTTTGTGCCTTCTCTCCTACTTTCCCCTACCTGGGGGAACACCCCCTCACCACCATCTTCACTTGAGATGCCCACACCCGTCTTTGAGTGTCAGATGTCCCCTTCTCCATGTAGTTTCCCCCATGTTTTTAGGGGAATTTGATCTCTCACTTCTATAAATTTCTGTGCTACTAGTGGGTGTCTTTTGTGTGTCCTTGGTGGCAATCTGTGTTGTCATCTGTCTTCCTGTGATTGTACCATCCCTCCCCTATGAGACTGCAAGCTCCTAGCAGGCCCTGCCATTGACACACACAGTGGTCATAACAAATGTGAACTTGAGCTCCCCATTCGGGGTCTCCTGTCACCCTGATGCTCTGGTATGGTGGTGGAAGCGTCAGGGAGTGGGTCTAGAACGAGGCAGGCTTGGGCGTGGGCCTGGCCTCCATCTGCCTCGTTCCCCCCGCCCCCCACTCCAAGTGTAGCTGAAAGCATCACTCTCCAGGGACCTATCTGACCTCGGCTGACTTTCACCAGGGCTGTCTTCTCATTCTCTTGGATTGGGCTGAGAAAAACAGGAAGAATCATTAAGAGAGACAGCCTTCCAAGCCAGCAAAATTATCCTCGATTCTTTTTACAGACACCAACAGCTTTGTTTGTGCATTGTGACTAAAGAGTGGACTTTTCCTGCTGGCCCTGGAAGCCTCTACAAACCTTTTGGGTCCACCCTGGACACATGCCCAGCCCCCAACTTCTCTTTCTCTTTTTTTTCCCCCTACAGTTAGGATCTCTAGTGTTTTCCACAATTGAAAAATGTAGAGTTGGAGGACCCCATAGTTGCATCCAGACTCTCTCAGAGAGATCACCTGACCTGTTGTCCGTGGACCAGTGATGCTGGAGGCTTGTTACAAATGCAACTCTTAGGTCCTTCCAAGCCTACTGATATAGTGTCTGCACTTTAGCAAGACACCCAGGGAACTATTATGCACGTGAAAGTTTGAGAAGTGCTGCTCTAATCCACTTAAAATTTTTTTTTTTTTTTTAAATTAGAAGTGGCCTCTGAACTCTGAAGAGGGAAACTGACTTGTGAGTTAGTGGCCAGATTAATTTGGTTTAACGAACATTTGCTGAAAAGCTGCTGCATGCCCAGTCCTGTGCTGGACACTGTGGATAAAGTTTGAAGTGCAGATCCTGGTCTCTTTGGTCTTCAGTCATTCTTTCACATACCTGACATCACCTTGCCCATACCAGGGCCTCAGCAAGTATTTGTTGAGGGAATAAGTCTCTTGAATTCCAGCCCAGGGTTTCTTCCACTTCACTACAGCTGCCTTCTATAATTACCAGCCTCCTGAGTAACTCGTAGTACTTCCAGACAGACATAAATACATTCTTTGAGGAGGAATTCAGAGAGTGGGTTGTATCTTTGTGTATATGTGTGTGTTTGTGTGTGTGTGTTAACCAGCCCTGGCCAGCAGAATCCCAAGGCTACTCAATGAGAAAAGATTCATGCAATCCAGAAATCCGTATATCACAAATGACAGAAGAGGAAGGTCTGTAGCAAAACAAGGAACAATTTCCAACTGATGACATATCTTCATTGGAGCAATACAGGATATATCACAGGCTCCGATCTCAGTGCCTGGCTCCACTTCTCCCAAAGTCTGCTGATGAGTCTCATCTCTCAGGCTGATGATTCTGCTCTGTCCAGCCTGGGTATGTATCCTCTGGGTCTTCCTTCTTGCTCTTATCTCCTGAGACCTGGTCTCTGTTGGAATTTCTAGTTCTTCCTTTAAGGGGCTCTATTGTTGATTTAACATTTGCTTAACGTAATAGTTAGAAGCTACCTTTATTTCTAAGGAAGGCTTTGCTTCCCCTTTATCCATTCATCAAGATAGTGACTGTGCAGTGCAGCTGCTCCCCTCTCTGTGAACCAACCGCAGACTTCGTGTTTGCATCTGTGCTTCCTTTGGCGGCTGCCTTACCCCTGGAAGCGCAATATTCTCTCCTTATTGTGGAGTGAGGTCAGATTTTAAACCATTTGTACAGAAGGAGTCACATGCTACTTTGTGTCTGTGTTGCAAACTACTTTTCCTCTGGGAGAAAACATGCCACCACGATGTGTTTCTCTGGAACGATGCTATTTTGCAGTAGTAGCTTGGGTTGTCTGGTAATCCTGATGACTGGTATGAGATAAGTGGTAATCTTTTCCTCTTTATTCATGTTTGTTGTCCTTGTCAAACTCTTTTAATAGTCACATCTTTACAATGTCGTGTACTGGCATTTCCCAAAGCAAAAGGAAGCGGTAGAAAATTCCAGTGGCATTCATCTTGGAAAAGTTAGAAGCTAGAACTGGGGATGTCACCTGTTTTTGGCATTGGCAAATTTAATCGCTCCAGAATAATTATGTTATTTTTAATAATAAAAAATAGCACTAGCTAATTTTTTGTTGATCTATTTTGATGTTCCAGGCACTATTCTAGGTTCATCAATAGGGATTATATTATTGAATCACTGCTGTAATGCAGTGAGATAGATTATTCATTACTCCCCATTATTCAGAGAAGGGGAATACTGAACAACTAGTTAGGAAGTGGCAACAGCAGGACTTGAACTTGGGTGGCTTATATCCACTAACTACACTGCTTGCTTCAGGGATGGAATGATCACTGTGGGTTTCAGCCTTATGTTGCTGATACATTTTTGTCCCCAATAAGTCTTTTCTTCATGGACTGGTGCTTCAGATGTGTATTGTTGTATAGCAAACAACACCAACAGAGAGGCTTGAAACAATAAATTTGTTGTGTTAGAAGAGAAACTGAGGCATATTAAAATTTAAGAGTTTATCTGATTAACAATCAATTTGAAGCAGGCAGCGCTAAGCTGGAAGTGGTTAAGATGCTCCCCGCACAAGGGCTAAAGCAAGACTTTAAAGAGAAGGTGAAGAAGCAAAGCAAGAAAATTATTTGATTGCTTGTAGCTTAAGCAGTTGCCTTGGCTGTTTGTGATTGGCTGTCCTTAGGTTTTGATTTTTTAACCTTGAGGCATTTATTGGCTTAGGTTTCGGTTTGCTGGAGTACAGTACTAAGGCATCAAAGCCACCTCAGTCTAATGGCCACCTTGTTTAATTCATTTAACGGTCATCAGTGCTGCAGCAAAGCAGTTTTGTTGGTCCTGCTTGGGATCTGCCAGGGGCTGTTGTCAGAGGATGGCTTGGTGTGGCATATTCAACATGGATCCGGTAATGTGTCTGGTATCTGGTGCCTGGAGGGGATTGGCTGGAAAGCCAGGCTCAGCTGGCATGAGTGGCTGAACCTCTTTTCTCTCTGTGTGATCTCTAGACTCTCTGTTTGTCTCCATGGGTCAGACTTGATCTGCAGGAGCTCGGGGCTCCCAAGAGCACGAAAGCAGAAGCTGCCAGGGCCTCTTAAAGATCAGGTCTGGAACTGCCACAGAATCACTTCTGCTACCTTCCTTTGGTTAAATTGAGTCATAAGCCGATCCTGATTCAGTTTGAGAGTGGACTCTCAAAGGCATCAATATTGAAGGCATGATTCACTCGGTCCCACATTTGGGGACTAGCTGTCACATCTGGCCAATATAACCTATCTGGTATATGACAGTGGTTTAGCACCCTGGGTCTGGAGGACAGGTGTAGGTTAAAGCCCCGGGTTTGTCACATTTCAGCTGTGTGATGTTAGAGAAATTGCTTAAAGATCTCTCATCTTCTAGGTCTTTCCATGCAACAGAGAGAAGCTAGTAGAAGAGGTTGTCACTAATTGAATATCACTCTGTGCCAGGCCTCCTTCTGAGCACTGATATATGTGAACTCATTCAGTCTTCTCAGAGACCTTACGAAATGGCTACCATTGTCCTTTCAAATTCACAGTCAGAGGAATTCAGACACAGAAAGATGACATCACCCGCTCGAGGTCACATGGCTAGCAAGTGGCAAGTGGCAAGCGGCAGTTATGTGATTTGAACCCAGGCACTGTGGCTCCTGAGTCCATGCTCTTAAATTATGCTTTGCATTTCTCAATAGTAGCAATCTCCCAGCGAGCTGTCAGTGAGATATTGCAGGTAAAGCCCTTGGTGCAGTGTAAATGCAAGTACACAGAAGTCTGCTGTGGTTGGGAAGGTTCACAGTATTTATTGTCATCCTGAGAGACCCTGCTTGTCACCACAGTCTTTCATTCCTTGGCTAAGATGAGTACAAGCCGTTCATTCTCCATTTTTTAAAATATGGTTCTGTGTAATATTCCCATTTCGAACATATCTGGGACTATCTCAAACATGATGTGTTTCCTGGATTTGCGTCTTTGTCTACAGCCGAGGGAGCCTTACACTTTCATTCTAGGAAATCACTTCAGGCTGATGCTCTGCCTCCAGCACATCGCTGTGGATATGAATCTATTTGTCCTCTGAAAATGCTGCTGATTGTTTTGGCTTGAACTCCACTTCCTGAGGCTCCATGGCTCAGTTTAAGATCCACTCAGAGGGATACAGAGGATTTAAACCAATGCTGTATGTCCAGATTTTTCTAGCCTTGTCTCTGGGCACTTAGGTTTGGGTTGTTTCCTGTCCTTATGAATCTGTTTGTTTATCTGCTTCCTCCTTCCCCTTACTCATCAGGGTTTTCTGACTTACTGATTATCGGCTGTCAGTTGGCTTTTTTTCCCTATAGGATTAAGACAGCTTCCTGCTACTTAGGTCTTACTAAGCATGGCTATATAGCTAGGTAAAAAAAAAACATCAGGAGATTTCTCTGATTCCTTTTTTGTTCTCTCTCCCCATATCCAATATATCAGCAAGTCCCATTGGCTCTGCCTCTAGAATATATCCTCTATTTGATCCCTTATCCACCACCAACATTGATTGGTACTCCGTAGAACATCTTTCAATAAACAGATGCAGAAGGCCTTTCCTGGTGTCTCAGCTTATATTCTTTCCTACCTATTGAACATTTTCCATATAGGATCCAGAATGATCTTTGAAAAAGATAATCAGATCATGTCATTCCCTGCTTAAAACTCTCCAGCGGTTTCCCACAGTATTTACTTTAAATGTGAAGTCCGATCAGGGCCTGCAAGGATCCGCTTGATTTGGGCTTACTTCTCAACCTCATTCCCCAACCCGCTTCCTACTATATATTTTTTTCCAGCATTTAATATGGAGTTATTTATTATTCTTGTTTATTGTCAGATCTACCTCCATCCCCGCTTCTACCCCTATATAGAAAGTTGGCATCAAGGGACTTTATCTTATTATTGCCATATACCCCAACACTTGATACATGTGCCCAGCACATGAAGACATGTGATCAATATTTTTGAACGAATAAAGACATCAACTCCTTCTTTATATGGGAATATAACTCTGGACCAGCTAAGATTCTTATATCAACCATTTCCATAGCTTTGGCTTTTAATTTATATACATAGAGGTCTTTTTTGAATACTGGTTCAGCTATAGGAGTAGAATCCTCAGAGTTGCAAAAATAAGCCACATTGTGTATTCCTGAGAACTCCATGCTGTGTATTCCATGAGCTAAGTGTCAAGCTGGGGGAGCAGACACACCTGATAATATTTTTTATTTCATTACCATCTCATGATCTTATGATCTTATGATCTCTGTTCTCTGTGGTGAACGGGTTGGGGGTAATGACCAGTGACATAACACAGCCAACTTTTCCTCCTCAGAGAGCTTCTTAACTACTGCGCTTGGGCAATAATTCTTTCCCACCAATTCCTCTTATCCTTCCAATGGCAAACTTATTCTGGCCGTAGTGATTGCTGGTAGGCATTTGACATTTGAATGCCATAGGTAACGTTTTTTCCTCAGTTTCCTTACCTCTCATCACAATGACCACTTTTCAATGAGGAGGTTCATCTGCTTTACAAAGTTCACGCGTTATTGTTTGTGGGTTTCCAACATTTTGGTCTCAGCCCAAATGAATTCAAATCATGTTTCTAATGTTTTAAAGCAGTTTTAAAATAGAAATTAAAAGGAAGATAGAGAAAGTGAAAAAATTTGGAGCATTAAAAAGTTGGAAAATGACTATTTCTAGACATAAATGATGAGATAAAATTAGAAAAGCTGTCTGTTTCTAGGCCTACATGAAAAGAGATAAAACTGAAAAAGGCTTTGAGCAAAAAGGCCTACTAAAAATTTTCAGTTAAACTAACTTAGCCAAGTGGAAACAAATAACAAGAATGTGGCCTTATTATCTAATGTTTCAGATAATAGCAAGGTTGCCATCAAGAGAGAAGACACCAGAGAAGACAAAGCAAGGAATCAAGGTAGGCTTGAAAATGCTTATTAGAAAGAACTTTGTGTATGCACTGAAATGGGGAACTTAGTGGAAGCAAATAGAATAAAAGTATACCAAGTTTTTAAGGGAGGTGAATTGCTAAGAAACTATGAATGTTTAATCAAAAAGCTTTTGACCATTGAGACTTAAAAATTTCAAGCCAGCATTGCTTGCAACAGTAGGAGGCTGGTCGAAGAAGATGGGCAACCCCCAAAGAGTGTATGCTCCCCAGTACCCACTTTAGATATGGCCATTGTGGATAATAACAAAGGGAGGCCTTCCAAGAGAGAAGAATCAGAGGTGACAGAGAATGAGGAACACAGGAGTTCTTACCAGAAAGTAGAATCAGGGTCTAATAAAGAAACTTGCTCAGAGGCCTTCATAGTGCTCGTCCACCAAGATTTCAGAATTGCTATGGACCGTGACTGCTGTGTGTTTTTATTTCTCCCTTTCATACAAGGGTTTTAATTTGCTGTTGCTCTGCCCTTGTGTCACCATTATATATTGGGTATATGTAAGTGGGTGGGTGGTAAATTTCCTTTTTAGTTCGTAGGTCACTGGACCACAAAAAAGATCCAATGGAGAATCATTTTTGGTGATCTTGAGCTTTGAGCTGGATGTGGTGACCAAGATAAATATGGGAGGAAGATTGAAACAGGTATTTGGTGACCAGTAGAGACTGGTGGTGTTACCAAACCCTTCGCCTTCCAGGTACATACTAGTCTACTCCCTTGAGGTTAAATGGAGTCATGGGACTGAGTTCCAGCCGATGAAATATGGCTGGAATTAATGTGCAATACTTTCAGCTTAGTCCCTCCAAAATATTCCTCGATGTCTTCCACACTGCAGAGGATACAGTGGAGGGCTCTGGGCCTCAGGGATGGCAGAGACATTAGATGGAAGGAACCTGGGTTCCTTATTAATTGTGTGGAGCAGAACCTTTGGCATGCATTAAAATATAACGTAAACAGGAAATAAGCCTTTATTGTGTTAAGTAATCCAGTAAACAAACCTTTTTTTGGGTTGAGATTTTGGAATCACCTATTATCATAATCAGCCTACCTTGACTTGACCAATGCAGTTCTCAAAGCTATATGCCATGAAACATACAGATTATGTGTTGGTTTTACCTATTACCTTCCAATTTGCTTTCACCAAGTAATTGTAGAGGACCTTTGTGGCTAAAAGCTTACTTCTGATTGAGACTAGATTTTCTTTAATATCTCATATTGTTCTTGTTCTCTGAAGTCATTTAGTTCCCAGGTATTATGGAGTGTTTAAACACAGATCTAGTATTTACTTGCTGTGTGACTTTGAGCACATATTAACTTGTTTGAGCCTTAGTTCCTTCATCTATAAATGGGTATAATAATAGTATCTATGTTGGATTACTGTGAGAATTAAGTGAATTAATCCATGGATAGTGCTTAGAACAGCATCTGGCACATATTACATGCTCAGTAAATGTTATATCATCATCATCATCATCATCATCATCATCATCATCATCAGTTGCTAGGTATATGTCTGGTACTAGGGACAGCACTGCATGAGATATACAAATTTTGGATTTCTCTGAGAAGTACTTTGTTAAGTACTTAATTTTAAGAGAAAGGCTTTGCCTCCCTTCAATCTACTGCAGAAGACACTGCTTATGGTTGGGCATGTTCTTTGTCTTTCTATCTGAGTGTTCTGAGTTAGTACCTGTGTTCCCTTTAGTGGCTTTACTCTGTGAGTTTGTCCATACCCTATGGCAATTGGAGTGTGAGAACTAGAAGGAGGTTAAAGTATAGATTGGTGGAAGGAGCTGCTTCCTGCTTGAATGCACTTCCTGCTGGAATCCACTTCCTGCTTAGAGCCATTTCCTGCTGGAATCCACTTCCTGCTCAGAGCCACTTCCTCTTTAGAGCACTGGGTTAAAAATGGCTGCCACTACACTTATAGAAATAAACTTTGTTCCTTTTCTTCTGTCTTTTTTCCCAAAGTACACTGCCTAAACATCTCATTTCTAACGGTATGTAGGCAACACTTGCAAGACTCAGGAGGTTTAGATTCCCTTCCTTTTTTTTTTAATCTGTGAGAACAGAGACTGAATCTACACCAGCAATGGCCTCATCCACCCCCATACCATGTATTTAGATGCCTGGTTTACCTGGATGCCTGAGCTAGTGTATTTTGGGTCATGTGACTGGCATGGACCATCTCCCTGACACATACTACTTAGTGATGCTAACTAAACAGGCACACCCACTTGCCTTGGCATGTTTTATAGATGACCCAAGCTGCAAACATAAACATGTATAAGACATATGTTCTTTTCTTTGTATAATTTCAGGCACCAAAATATGCCTACACGTAGGGGTGTATGCATACAGACACACGC
Organism: Macroglossus sobrinus; assembly: GCA_004027375.1. Classification (NCBI taxonomy): domain Eukaryota; kingdom Metazoa; phylum Chordata; class Mammalia; order Chiroptera; family Pteropodidae; genus Macroglossus; species Macroglossus sobrinus. The sequence continues at coordinate 9,532 of PVKZ01004669.1, read as the reverse complement.
GTATTCATTTTTGCCCGGTAGAAATATGCTTCTGTGATATTCCTTCTCCTCCCACACATGCCCCTCCATAGCTGGCACATCTCCTAATTATTCCCGTCTACTCCCTCCCCATAGACCTTTTGTGTGTACATTTTGGCACACATTCTCTTGCTTCTGTCTAGTTCCTTTCTCGCCTTCTTTCTTTCCCTGCCTCCCTCCCTCTCCCTCCTCTTCACAACTCTTTAGAAAATTTGTTAAACTATACACTCTTTATTATTAACGTACATTTATGAAAAGTCTTCACAGTTACAAAAGTGCATGGTTATAAAATTGTCTCCATACAAAGATTGGCATCTTCTCTTTCCCCACCCCTCCCTAACCCTCCCGCCCCAGACATCAGCACTCCACAGGACAGCGCTTAGAAAAACCAAGTGATCCGTAGATCTGTATCTCTCCACCTGGTGTTGTTGCAAACATGATGGCGATTTACACAAGACCTTGTAACTTGCTTCCTTCACTTCTTTTTTGCTTCCTTCTGGGGTGGGGAGATCAGACAAGTTTTTCTAGCTTTGGGAGGAATGGACAAAGGCATCTACTCTTCTAGAGCTAGAAAGGATGTCAGAGCAATATCAATGAAGACATCTATTGGGAAAATAGGCGCTATAGGTCTTTCCTAATGGCCGAAGAGAAATACCTATTCTGGTTTGTTCAAATTTCATACACCAACCACCTTGAAAGGAATCAGCAAACTCTATAGCAACTCTGGGGACCTATTTCTGCAGGGTTCCCTGGATATCTCAATAAAATGGGGAAACAGCTGAGGGGTTGTCTGAGGGTAGCCGGAAGCAACTTGTATAGAATGGTTTGGTGCAAATATGGGGGTCTTTTCTAAAGAACAATTTTTTTCCCCCAAACCTTGACCATCACAGCACTGTTGGTTAGTTAAACTTTGACATCATCAGGCCCAGCATGAAGGAAGCTTCTGTGATGAGGACAAATCTTCTGTGATGAGAACAGAGAGAAGCAGTCAGGCTGTCATAGGTGTTGCCTCAGCCACTTCTCTCTCTTTTCATATTTTCTGAGCTGTTATCCCTACCTCAACCCTAGTGGGATTCATTCTTATTGTAATAAGAATGCAATGCAATAAACATATGACTGAATAGACTATGTGAAAGGACTGAACTCAGGTTCCACAGAGATTGGCCTCTATCAGTAGATGCCTGACACACACAGAACCTCATGAACAGACACAGGGACTCAGAGATACCGCAACACTTGCATGTTGTCTCGTCTAGAAAAACCTGAATGAAACCTTCTAGGATTACTACCACGAGTTATGGGTCAGGAGCGTCATGGGGATGGTTTTAACCAGGACTGCTAGATTCCCTCCAGAAGCATGCCTCTAGAAGCTTGCTTCTGATAGCCCACAGAAGACGCTGATGGTGGGAGGTAGGGGAGAAACGGAATTCCTTGGCATAAAGAAGTTTTCTCATTGTGCTTTAGTTAACTGGGGACCTTCTAACAGTTGGAAAAGCGTCTGTTTTTTAAAAGCCATGTAACCTACACAGAAAGGTTTGCCATTAGTAGGGACTAATTAGTCTCATTATGAAGGACATTTGATCTTAAGAGGGCATTTGGTATCTTGTTTGGTTCTAGTTTTATGTGAAGAAAGAGTATATATCTTAAAATATATTAACTATATTTTAGCAAACAAGAGTCTCTAGGAGATTATCATAGATGTATATGGTGCCTCTCTGTGGGAGGTTTAGCTATTTGTGTTGGGACTATTATTTCTACAAGTTCCTCCTCAAATACTTTAGCTTTGGGAGAAATGGACAAAGATGTCCCTGACAGCTTGCCTGGTGGAGAGTAGCTCCAGTTCACCTGTCCCCAGACATAGCAAAAGAAGAGAGAGGGCACAGTTCTGCTCCAGATGTCACAGAAGCAGAGCTCTGGCTCAGATGTTGTAAGCGAGATTCAGGAGACACAAGGTTCAAGTGCTTAACAAAATTTCTTGACATTCTTTTGGTTGACCAGCTCAGGAAGCATGAGTAAGGAAAGACTTCTTGGAAGGTGATATATTATTCTCTTTCATTCCTTTCAGGCCTGCCAAGAGGATGAAATGATGCAAGCCTATTAGAGCTGGGACAAGGTAGAAAACCTGTTTTAATTCTCACCTTGGCCAGCTTTGCCAACATGTTGGACTGTGCCTTAACATCTTCCCCTATTGTACAGAGGTTCTCACCCACAGCTTTTTTTTTGGTATCAGGCACCTTTTGTATCTCTTGCAACATGATATAGCTAGGCTTGAGTAGGAGGGGTTAATACGGCTTCCTGTCTCCTGAAATGTTATTTTTCAAATGGCCACTGTTTCTAATGCATTATTTACACATTGCAAGGCAGGTGACTCTTATTCAGATATTATCTGTGCTGCTTCTATGTTTCAACGGCTGTGATTTGCCCTACTGTGAGCATATCTAAATATGTACAGCAGCTGGGTTTTACTGCCCTTTATTTAGCTGATCTACTGGGATGTTCATGCTGCTGAATCCTAGGGCCCTAATACTTAGCTGTCTTAGATATTCTCTTCCCCAAGCACCTGGAATGGCACTGGAAAGAGAACCGAGTTGGAGGTAAGTCCCAGCCCTGCTGCTTGGGCAAGTCACACTTACTCTCGAGTCTCTATTTTTTCATATGTAAAATAGGAATAATGATGTTTGTTGGATTCCCACACAGGGTTGTGGAGAGTCAAGGAGAATGGTACCAAAACACTTCAAGAGCTGTCCAATGTTGAACAAATACAGAAAAAATGATGAAGATGATGACACCAAAGGTGAAGGTGAAGATGGCGATGATGATGATGATGATAATTGTGCTTTGCACATGGAGTTACTTGATTTTTGACCAACTGATTAGACACAATTTCCCTGAATAGAGCTACATATCACCTTCTTTCTAAAGTTTATCCAGATAACCTTGGGTAAGATACTCAACTATCTACAATTAATTCATCTGTAAAATGGGAATAATAAAAACCACCAGGCGATGTTGCTGTGAGAACTGAAATAAACGAGTCAATAGATTTTGAAGTGCCCAGAGGAGTGGCTGGCTCTCATGAGGAGCTTCAGCAGCGCAACTTGACCTTGAATTTATGTAACGTTAGAGGGCACTATGAGGTTCCTCACTTTGGATGGGGTAGTCGAAAGGGCACAGACTTATTTTGCTCCTAAGTAACATATGATCTTAACCTGTCGGAGCCTTAATCTTCCCTATGTAAAATGGGAACTACAACGCTTGCCTCAAAAGATTATTGTGTGCATCTAAGGAAATTGTCTGTAGAGAGAGCTTGTCACAGTGCCTGACACTGGAAGTGCTTAGTAATGAATAACTCTCTCACCCTTAGGCATAAATGAGTGAGTTGCTTCAAAGAAAGAGCAAATCCTTCTATTATTGCCCCAGTGGTGGCCTTCTCCCCCTTCGGTCCTGTACTATCATGCTACAGGGCTGCAGCCCACACTCCTGGGGAGACCCCTGGGTGTGAACACTGTGGAAAGAACAGTCATGAGATTAGGAGTCCCTTAGTGCCAGGACTCTTGCTGCCCCATTGCTGGGCCTCCTGCTTCCTTCTCTCTTCTAAAGCCAAAGCTGGAATGAGAGGCAGGAGACAGGGGTGAGAGAAAGGGCACTGAAGGTGTCCATCCTCAGCTTGCTACCTGGGACCTCACCAGCAGGCTACAACAAATGATGTAGCATGGGGGGCAGTAACTGGGAGGTGGTCTCACCTGGTAGGTGCTGGGAGGAGGCGGCCAAGAGGGGTTGGCTTGGTGTTCTCAGCCTCCGGAGGCAATAGCAGGCAGCCCCAAGCACTGACAGATTGGGTATCAGAGAGAAAGCTCAGGTCCTGTGTCACTCCCCTCTGTACACTGAAGTCACAGGGGTTGTTCGCGGTTGTCAACACACCACGCGTGTACTGGCTTCCGTCATTTGTGTATGTCCACCTTTCCTGGTCTACTTGACAAAACAGTTTTTCTGATGACCCAGCTCATGAATCACCTCTACTCTTATAATTCTTTTGGAGTTTTCGAGGCACGGCTGAGAGCCCCTTCCTGCACTCCCACAGCTTTGTGCTCAGAGTGATGACAAATTGTCTTCAAGGGAATCGTTTCGGAATCTCCTCTAACAGAGGGAAGTACCTTGAGGGCAAGGACTCAGTGGATTCATCTGACAGTGCCAGTTCCTAGCACAGTGCCTGGCTCACAGAAAAAGCTCATTCAAAAGTAGTTTCCTGACCTTGCTTGAGCCATGACGAAAGTGGCCAGGTCACCATAGGGCCAGAGCAGGTAGCCAGGGAGGGTGTCTGGAGGTCAGTGGCAGTGGTGGTTGGCAGCATGGAGGAGCACCAGGCACCCACGTCAAATCTCTTCCTCCTCGCTGGCCTTGCTCCAACGGTGGCAGCAGTTGGCTGTGATGCCCAGGAGGAAGTTGGTGGCCACAGAAGCGATGGAGACCACGAAGCCCACAAATGCAATGAAGAGGTAATCATCCAGTGTCAAGGTCAGGTGGCAGGCCTTGAAGCTCTCCTCGGTGAGGGAGAAGAGTGGGGCACCCTCCACTTCAGGGGGACCCCGACACTCAGCCAGCTGAGAATCTGCAACAGAGAACCCAGGGAGGGTGAGGTGCCTGGGGGAGAGAGAATGGACGAGAGCATCCTCACCGCACCTAGGAGAAGTTGAGTTTCTTATTGAGTTTTTTTTTGTACTGACATTTTAACTTACCTTCTTTAGTCCCCTCCACAGCCCTAGAGACAAATATTTTTATACCTATTTTTATAGATGTGGGCATTATTGCTAGGAGAGTTTATTAACTTGTCTAACTAAAGTCCAACGGCCACTAATAATGGTAGCTCTGGGGCTTTCGTGGGATACTATTATCTCTTACAATAACCTTCCAACTGTCTTTGTGCTTCTGCCCTTAAATTATCTCAACACAGGTAGCTGCGTGAGCCATTCAAACCCGAAGTCCTGTCATGTCATTCTCTGCTTGAAATCCTCCCCCAGCTTCTTATCTTCCCATAGAATGAAAGCCAAGGTCCTCACCTGGGGCTGCAAAAACTCTTCCCTGTCTCTTCTTCCTGCTCCTTCCTAACTCTGCCCCACCCACGCACACCTCCTGGTCATTCTTCCATCACCCCAAGCATGTCCTCTTTTGGGGCGGAGAGGGGTGCCTTTGCATTTGTCCCCCTGTGAGGATGCTTCTCCCGTCTCTCTGCACAGCTCAGTCGCTCACTTCCTTTGGGATTTTGCTCAAATCTCACCTTATTAGTGAAGCTTTGTCTTATGATTCTACATAAAAGAGCAACTCCCATCTTTCTCTAGGCCTTCCCTACCTTACCTACTCTGCTTAATTTTTCTCCATAGTATTTACCACTGTCTGCATCTACTACCTATCTGCATCCCCTTGAATATAAGCACTTTCCATAATATCCTTATCATCTAAACTGTGTCCTGTCCACAAATACTCAATGAATCTCTGTTAAACAAATATGTGAATGAATGACTGTCCAACTCTAAAGCACTAGGTCTTTTGACTATTCCATGTGGCTTTTCCAGATACAGAAAGTGTAGAGTTAAGAGTATAGAGCTATTGGCCTGGGTTCAAATCCTCTTTCTATTCCTCTTTAGTTGTGTGATTATAGGTAAATTATTTAACCTCTTTGTGTCTTGACTTCTTCATCTGTAACATAATAATAATTGTAAGGATAATAATAGTATCTATCTCATAGGGTTGTAGTGAGGACTCAATGAGTTAACATAAATATATGATGCATTCTTGGTATATAGTAAGTACTATGTAAGTGCATACTCTTATTATTTTCCTGTTTGTCTTTCTGAATAGGTTGGTAGGGGCATATTCTGTATGTGGACTTCCGGAGGCGAGAGCTTCTCCTTCAGTGGGTTACTATTCTCTCCATCATTGATTGTCCCACATCATCCTTCCTGGGTCACATGTACAAATGTTTGGTGATTTTCATCGGTTTCATTGTACGTATTCTGCCTTAGAAGTAAGAGTGGCATGCAGGTAGCATTCCTGCCCTTCTCTTATTCAGTGGATAAATATTAATCAAGCTTTCACCTTGGGCAAGTCCTTTTTGCCTTCTGGCTCTCATGAGGAAAGGGGATATATAAAAACGGGATAATCTAACCTCATTGTCTAGGAGAGTCAATGTGAGGGAGTTTTCTAATTACATGGTACAAAATGCTATTCAGTTTTGGTGGCAAAGAATAAAATGAGGAGTTTGGATCGACCCTTTGAGAGTTGAATGAGCATCATTTACCTTAAAAATGGGGAGTCAGGTTCAGAAGAAGAATGCAACCTGCGCCACCCCAGGTCATGTGGTCCCTGTAAGCTGTATGCAAATACTCCAGACTCTGCCCAGGACAAGACTGTGTCTGGAGTTGATCGTCAAGGGGCTCTTCTCTTGGAACTAGAAGATGCCACACTCCCAAGTCTATTGTGTGCATGACTGGGGTGGTGGTGAGACAGCATGAAGCTGGGGAATGTGGGGACACTGAGGGCCATTGGTGTGGACCAACCAAAAAAGTCTCTGGGGGCATTTGGCAGGACTCTGAGGGAAGAGAGCCCGGGGGTGACAAAACTTTCTAATAAGTCAAAAAACTAGTTTTTAAAGTTGAGGGCTATCCCAAGGACATGTTGCTCTGTGTTGGGATTTGTCCCAACCTTGTGAATAGTAGTGGGAATCCCATGAAAAAAAGGAGAAAGAAGCAGAAAAAGACCAGAGGAAGAGGGCTGCTTAACCCTGCCTACACTGGCAAGTTCTTCGCCCCCAGGAGAAAATATTCTGGCTGTGGCATGGTGCAAAGTGTGTTTTGTGGAAGAACAAGGTTTCTAGCTGTGGCCTGTTTGCTTTCTCAGTGTGAGTTTGTGGACACTTTTCTTCTCTGGAGTCTAGGTCCCTCATATGTGCTGACATGAGGCTGCACTAGTGGGATCTTGGACCCCTCTCCTGCTCGCTGGGAGCCAGTGCTTGTTCTGAGGGGCAGTAGGAGCTTCAGAGGTCCCAGAGAAACAGGAGCCTGGGTGAGGGGGAAGCTTAGCATCCCATAGTGCCCCTTCTGTCCTCAGTGCACAAGAGAGGGGGGAAGAGAAGCAGCCTGCAATAGATGAGCAGGTGGGGAGATGGCTCCAGGCAGCCTCCCCTTCATGCCCCCTACCATTGCCCTATCTCAGTCCCCGGCTATTTTGGGCCCAGAGAACGTCCTCCCCCAGCTCTGTGGGAACATGGGAATCGTGACCCACAGTTTTCTCTCCTCCAAACTATTTTGGTCCTGGGCTCCCCACTCAGTCCTCTTCTCCCTCCTACCTCCTGCAGCATCACTTCTGAACATACTCGGAGCCCAGGCTCTGGGAAAGCCCCTGGGGTAGTGCCTGCAGCTATTCCTGTTCTGCTGCTGCTGGGGCTTGTGCCAGGGCTCAGAGCTGCCCTGCAGGAGAGCTGGAGGCAAGGGCCACAGCAAAACAGTGCCTGCCTCGGGCCCAGGCCTGGGCACCACTGGGTGAGGCCGGGGCCCATCGAACCTGCGTGATTTAGGCTCCTTCAGTCTCCAGTCCAGCCCCGGTTGGGATTGGCTGCTTAAACTGTCACATCCCAGTTCCTCCTCTCGACTCTCCATCCCACGCTCAGGCCTTGTGGAACTCTGCAGAGACCCCTCAGCCAGCTCAGAACTCAGGCCCTGACTCTTCCTGTTAGCCGAGGACCCGACTCTTACGGATACAGCCAAACAGCAGCCAGTTGGCCAGGGTTGGATTCCTGACTCCAACACTTAGTAACTGTGTGACTTTGGGCAAGTTACTGAACCTTCCTGTGCCTTAGTTTCCCCCCTTTGTAGAGTGGGGAAGCTCATCAGGGTTCATGTGAGGATGAGATAAATTAAAATGTGTAATATGCTTAGAATAGAGCATGACAGATAGTAAGTGCGGAAATAAATGGTGTTAGCCATTTCTATTTCTTCGAGAGTTTAACAGCACTAAGAACACTGAAAAAGCAGTCTGGTAGAGTAGAACAGGGCTTAGGAAGTCAAATAAACTTGGGTTTTTATCCACGGCTCTGTCCCTTTCTAAACGAGTGATTCTGGGCTACTTTTTTCGTAAATCTGTTTCATCATCTGCAAAGTGGGGATAATAGAAGTGGGGGTCTGATGAGATCATGCACGCCATATTCTTAGGTCATGGCGACAGCTCATAAAATGCTGTTATTAGCTATTCTTACTTGTTTACTGTCTGTCTTCCTTTTTTGGTCATAAGTTCCACAGAGGCAAGGGCCTGTCCGTTTCATTAAGGAATGGGGTCCCTGGTCCCTAGCGCTCAGAGCCAGGACTCCACAAATACTTGAGTGAAAGATCTGGGTACAGAGAGGCAAGCACAGATCAGGGCTCACAGTAGGCTCTCAAGTTCTGTAAGCTCCTCTCTATTCTTTGCAGTCTTTGCTTTCAGAGAGACCGGTGCCCTGCCTTCCACCCGCTACCCTTTTCCCCAGCCCTGCCAGGGCCACCGGGTCCTGCACCTTCCCTTACCCGCAGTACAGCGCTGGATCCGATTCCGTAGCCACTTCAGCAGCGGCTCCATGGTGCAGCCGCAAACCCAGGGGTTGCCGCCGATCTGCAGGGTCACCAGCCCCGGCAGGCCCTCGAGGGCCTCGAGGCTGAGGAAGGCTAGGCCCCCGAAGCTGAGGTCCAGGTCGCGGAGCTGCACCAGCCCCTGGAAGGCCTGCGGGTGCACCCTACGCAGCCACGGGTTGTGACTCAGGTCGATGTGCACCAGGCCGTGGGCTTCCTGGAACATGTCGGCTGGCACATGGCTGAGGTTGTTGTAGCTCAGATCCAGGTGTGCCAAGCGCTTAGCATGGAGGAAGAGGCCAGGGGGCAGCTCCATCAAGGAGTTGTTGCGCAGATCCAGCACTCGGAGCTCCATGTAGCACGTGAGGTAGCCGGGCGGTACTGCGCTGATGCGGTTGTGGGCCAGGCTGAGGTTGCGAGTGTCCCTTGGCAGGTCTGGGGGCACGGAGAATAGCCGTTGGCTGCTGCAGTCCACCACCTGGTTATGGCACGTGCAAAGGACTGGGCAGCTGGTGCCCGCATCTGCGTGCATCACCCCGGCTGTCAAGAGGAGGGAGACCAGGAACAGGGCTGGGTGGGAGGGCCCCGGCCAGGGCAGCTGGGACCAGGTGTCACCCATCTTAGGCAGCTGGCAACAGCAGTGCTGAACGGAGCCCATCGGGGCTGGGGCTGTGTCCATGGAATTGAGAGTCAGTGGCACAGGGAGGCAGCTAGCTACACCAGGGGCCGGAACCCTGGAGGGTGGGGCTTCTGAGCACGTGGCATCATGGCTCTAGGCTTTCCAGGGAGCCTTTAAGGGCCACAGGAATCCCTAGGTGAGAGCTCCAGGAAGTCCTCTTTGGAGCCTGGGGCAGCAATCAATCAATGAGTGGAGGTCCTTCAAGGTCTGCAAAGCCGATCAAAGCTTGAGAAAGGAAGGA
>PVKZ01004668.1:0-74415 GCA_004027375.1 Macroglossus sobrinus | reverse complement strand
GTGCATGCTGTGTGTGTGTGCATGCTGTGTGTGTGTGCATGCTGTGTGTGTGTGTGCATGCTGTGTGTGTGTGCATGCTGTGTGTGTGTGCATACTGTGTGTGTGTGTGCATGCTGTGTGTGTGTGTGCATCCTGTATGTGTGTCCTGTATGTGTGCTGCATGTATGTGCTGTGTGTGGGGGGGTGGGGGAGGGAAGGTGTCCTAAGAGTGTCCGCAGTGGGCACTGATGTTCATTCACAGAACTGTCCTGCAGGGGGCGCCAACTCAGTGGAAAAGAGGAAGTTGTGGGCATCGCTCCCTGGCGGATCTCGCCCTGGCTGAGTCTGGTGATGGCTGTTTTTCCCAACAGCTCAGCCCCTGAGCTCATGGGAGGTGAGTCGGGGCAGGAGAGTCGAGCTGCAGGACACCCGCCCCGCCTCCCTCAGGACCTCCTAGCGAAGACTCGTGGCCGACTACCAGGGGCAAGGGAAGAAACCAGCGCTGACCCAGCTCCCACCGTGCCCCGGGCACGTGCCATGCACGGGGTCCTTATGCCTCTGAGGCGAGTATCGGGAGCTCCCCTTCGCAGACGGGAAGCCAAGGCGCAGAGAAGCTGAGTAATTTTCCCAGCGTCCCAGAGCATGTCAGTGGTGGAGTCAGGATTGGGACAGAGGCCCTTCTGCTCCCAGAACCCGGGTTCTTGTCCCAGTCTCCTTGGGCACCCCACAGAAAGTATTTGACTCTAAAGGTCCCACCTGCCCCCTCCACTTCCTCACCAGACATCACCAGCCACCACTCCCCATCCTGGGGTTGGGGGACACACAAGGAGAAGGGGTTAGGGCGGCCAGGAGTTAAAGGCACACAACATGGCTCAGGGTGCAGGGGGTGCTGCTACGTGCTAGAAGGGCGGGCAGGACTCCAGGGAGATGGGGTGGGAGCTGGCTTCAATCGGGGCTGGGAGGAGGGCCGTCCTGGGTATGGAGGGCTGGTGTGGGCAAAGGCAGGGGTGGGGGCCGTAGGGTCGGAGCAGATGGGGGTGGAGCGACACGGGGAATAAAAGCAGGTTCTTTTGCTAACAACCAGCAGCAGCAGACCGGGCAGATGAACCGGGGTGTGCGCTCCCACACTGCAGAGTGATCTGGGTGGGAGAGGTTCGGACCAGGGCTTGCTGCCACGTCGTGCGCGGATCCCACAGACAGGGCCCGAGTGCAGACGGCAGACACGAGGGACACGCACCGTGTGGTTTCATGTATGTGAAGTTCAAGAACAGGGAGAGCAACCCTGAAACGGTATCACCAGAATAGAGTGGGGGGGTGGGGTGTTGACTGCAGGCTCTGGGGGGTGGGGAATGCTGTGTCTTGACCTTGGTGGTGGTCACCTGGGTGGACGCATGTGTAAAACTCATTGACTTTGTGCTTGACAAGTGTACATGCTATAATTGTTAAGCCTCAGTTAAAACAGACGAAAGCAGCTCTCTCTGAGCCTGGAGGGATCCGGGGGCCAGGCCGGGGGCTTCGGCCTTTCCCCACTGTTGGGGTGGTCACTTCCCCTCTCCGTGGAGTGGAGAACCGGACTCACCTGTGGTGGCCCCCGACCGCCCGAGGCGAGGAGAAGGTGAGGGCGGGACCACGGCGAGGTGGCGACAGCCCCCGTGGCCACCTCCGCGAGCACAGGGCCCCTGAGGCAACCCATCCATCCATGTGCCCCGACATCCCGTTCTCCCCGAACCCCAGCCTCTCCCTGGGTCGGCCCGCTCACCTGAGATGGCCTCCTTGGGCAGGTGGCTGGAGACGAACTTGCTGTCGGTCAGAGGGGTGAGGATGGCGGCCGTGTTGCCCAGCATGCTCCCGATGCCCAGCATCAGCAGCATGAAGAAGTACAGCGCCGACCACAGCTGGGACACCTCCATGTTCTTAATGGCCTCCGTGTAGACGATGAAAGCCAGGCCGGTGCCCTGGACGGCCTGCCCCCGGCGGGAAGACACCAGTCACACACCCGAGGGACTTCTGATTCCTCAAGCTAAGCTACATGTCTGGAGCTCCCATCTGCGGACCAGCCCCTCAAGCTCCCCAGGGCTGGACAGACATGTGAGCGGCCAGGGGCAGTGTCTGTGAAGTGTGAGCAGACACTTCAGTCGAGCTGGGAACTGAGTTCCCCAGTTCTGCCCCAGCTCACGTGAATTCTGGGGAACACAGATAATGGCTTCTGCTATCATGACTGACTAGGTGTCTGCAGCCTCAGTGGCTGGGAGCTGAGGTGGGTGGGTGGGGCCAGAGCAGCAGGATGGTGGGGGGCCGGCCTGGCCAGCCATCAGCCAGCAGGTGCAGGGTCACTCAATGGCTATGTCCCTGTGGCAGTAACACTGAGCCTGGGACTCCTGCTTAGAGACAAACCCCCTGAGGGAGTTGGCAGGGGTCATGGTGGGACCCACAGGACCACCAGAGATGAGTAAGAGTGAGCTTGCAGACAGATTTATAAACCCACGAGAAGACAAGCCACTGTGAGTGCAGAGTCGGCAGGGATAAGAAAGAAGATTTAGAAATAAGATTTAGAACTCTCTAAATGAGGCTGTATACTCTGTCAGATTCAGACTATAAGTAGGCTTGATGGCATGGTGGGATCGCTCCTCCTGAGTGTGATGATAAGGGGGTGACTGCTCGTAGAGAATTTAAAGATGACAAAGTCTACTAAAATTGATCTGCTTTTTATTACTATCGTGAGTAGACAATTCTCAACAGTGTCATAAAACACTTCTTCCCTCGAGGGCTAACTGTCCTCACTCCGGCCGGAGAACACCCCTGGGACAACTACTCAAGATGTATTTTAAAAAATAAGAGATAAAATTACAGAGATAAACATATAACAAGAAACTATTGGAATGAAAAGCACATTTAACAAAATAGTGTCTTAAAAAATATTGAATTAAAAAGCTCAATGGACTGTGTAATACTATTTATGGCTGAAGAGAGAATTAACGAACTGGAAGATGTGTCCAAGGGATAAATCTATAATGAAGCAAAAACGAGGATAAGAAGGTGGGAAAAAATAAAAGAGAAATTAACAGATGTGTAGGGTTGACGAGGAGGCCTAACATAGGTCTAAATGAAATTCTAAAAGGAGAAAAGAGAGGAGAGGCAATGATTAAGAGATACGAGGCATGAATCTTCCCAAACTGATAAACTACATAGATCCACAGATCCAGGAAGCCCAACGTCACCCAAAGCCCAGACTAGATAAATAAAAATACCTCCATGCTTAGATTGCAGAGGCCAAAGACAAAGGGAAGATGATGAGAGAAATCAAAGAGAAATAACTGGGGAACTGAGTGTTTGCAAAGGACGAAAGAACGTTTGAACAGCAAGAACGGAAGCTAAGATCACGAGGCGAAATCTTCAAAGTGTTGGGAGAAAATAACTGTTAATTTAAAATTGTCTATTCAGGGGGAAAACTGCCTTTTAAAAATGGAGCCCAAAATAGACATTTACATACAAAACAAAACTTGAGAACATTTATCATCAAGAAACCTGTTGTAAAAGAATGTATTGTAAGGAAGAAAAACAAACAAACCAAACCCCACAAGACAGCTGGGATGCAAGACAGAAAGGTGAATAAATGAAATGGTAAATATGAAGGTAAATATGCGTTGTATAAAATGACAACAGCATCCGATTCATGGGTTTGAAAAAAAAAAAACTGGACAAAAATGGTATAAAAATAGAGGGGACACGTTGAAAGTGTGCTAACGTCCTCGTACGGGTTGGCAGGGAGGTCGAGATATTATTTACCTGTAGACTTGGTTAAATTAAATATACGTGGGAAAATTTCGAGAAGAGAAATGGAGGACACAAATTCCAAACAGTAGAGAATAAAGTGGAATGGGTGGGTGTGGGGAACCACAACAGGTAAAAGTCTAAAGAAATCAATAACCACATAATTTTCGGACACTGAGCCAAGCTCAGAAGGAAGTGAGCAAAGTCCCAGGTGCCGAGAACAAAGAGGTCATTTAAACAAGATCACTGAACAGAAGTTAAAGCCAAAAGGAACAGTGTGGTCTTATCCATGAAATGACCCAGTATGACTCCACGCATGACACAAAGCGCCACAGAGCCTTCCAAACATGCCCACTCTCATTTCCACTTCTATTGTGCTAGAAGTCCTAGCAAACACACACACACACACACACACACACACACACACACACACACACACACACACACAGAGAAATGAGACATAAGGATCAAAAAGAAAAATGCAAAACTATACCTGCAAGTTATATGAGTTTACATAGAAAACCGAAGCAGATATACAGACGAATATGAAAATAAATGAGAGAATTTATCAAGGTTGCTAGATACGAGATCAACATACAAAAACCTTTCCCTCTCTTTTGCAACGAAAATGATGATAGACACAGGAAGTAAAGACACCATTCGTAATAGCGACAAAAATAGAAGGTACCTAGATAAAAAGCTAATGAAAGGTGTGCCAAGATATTCATGGAGAAAGCTGAAGAATAAAAAAGATCTGAGTGAATGATGAGATAAAGCGTGTTCTTGAATCAAACGTCACAAAAAAATCTTGAATCAAAAATATTAAACCTCCCCAATTTACGCTATAAAATCAATGCAATTCTAATAAAAATGCCTAAAGGGTTACTTTCCCTCAGTGGAACCTGTCAAATTCAACCTAAAATTTAATGCGAAAAAATAAAGATCCCAGGATCATAAAGAGAATTCTGTAAAATATAAATAAGGGTAATTTTAACAAAAACAAAAAAAAAAATTTTAAAGCTAAATGTCTATTAGTGAGGGAATGGACAAATAAATTATGCTATATTTATTTGTGTGCTTCAAAAAAATTCAGCGCTTAAACCGAATAAACTAGAGTCCACATGTACTATTTATGGATAGATCTCAAAAATGGAATGTTGAATGAAAAAGACCATTTATTTCCATATAAAAACTGCCAGCAAAACAATATTATTGAAGAATATGTATGGGTAATAAAAATGTCAAAATGAAGGTTCTTATCTCTGGCAAGCAGGGAAAGTTGGGGGCCAGTAACAGCAGGGTTTTTAACTTTGTCCCTGAAATGTATTTTGCATATATATACACATATATACATGTATGTATATATGCATATGCATATGCATATGTATATGTATATGTATAAAACCCTGAGCCCCAAATGACAAAATGTTTACAAATGTTTACATTCAGGCTGGTAGATATACAAGTGCTTGCTGCATTATTCTTTGTACTTCCCTGTCTTTTTTAAAATTTAAAAAGAGCAAAGCAGAAGGAAGAAAGGGCCGGGGAACCCCAAGGACTTTATAATAACTGGGGTTCCCGGGCAGCACTTGGAGAGCATGGCGGTCAAGTCCTCCTTCTCCAACGAGGAGTGCAGGGGAACATTCCTTCCTCGGCGACCTTGCCAGCGCCTTACCGTGTCCAGCTCCATCTCCAAGCTGCAGTTTTTAATCTGTGGGAACACCTCGCTGTAGCGGCTGGGGTAGGTGGACGCTAGGTAGCCCTTCACTTGCTCCAGGTTGCTGGCTGTCAAAAAGCCATCTTCAAGGTCGAAAGAATTGTTCAGCAGCAGGATCACCCTGCAGAGCAGAGCATCAGATTGGCCTTCAACCGACTGGCAAGGCTGTTGGCGCCAAACCCTCCTGGGAGGTTAGGCGCAGGGGGCTGTCCTCCCCTCGCCTTTTCTTTTCTGATCAGGTGAGGCCTTGAGCAAAGGAGATCTGGTGATTTGGTGACCATTTAAAGGGCAGAGTATTTTGAATGGCTGTGAAGAAGCCTCGGATACAAACAGTGATGACAACAGGGACCAACCCACACGGACTTGCCACAGGCCCATCAGCTACTGCACTGAGGACCGCAGAGCCGGGGCCCTTTGCCCGACACCCCTTGACTCCTCGGCGTCCACCTCTTCCAGGGGCCCCTCCAGCTCGGAGCTTTGGAGACCAGCCTCGCCCCTCGAGGGCTGGGGCTCCCTGAGCGGCCTGGGCTTACTTGTTTATGCAGCTCTCGTAGTTGAAGGTGGCCTTGAAGCCGTAGATGGAGAAGGTCACGATGCTGGCGAATATGGAGGTGGCGCTGTTGATGAGGGACACGATGATGGCGTGCTTCTGGCAGTTGTTGGAGGGCTCGCTGTAGCTGGCGAAGGCGATCAGGCTGCCGAACCCCAGACCGAGCGAGAAGAAGATCTGGGTGGCTGCGTTGATCCAGGCCTTGGGGTTGACCAGCTGCTCCATCTGGAAAGCCGGCAGGGACAGGGCTGATGAACCAGCTGAGGGAGGGAGGCCCAGGGACAGGGAGGAACTTGCTTGTGGCACACAGTCAGCTAGAGAGGCAGGCCGGGGCTGGAGCCGGCGCTCCTGGCCCCTCTGTGTCCTGTCCATTCCCCGCAGATGAAACACATCCCTCCCGTCATATCCTCCTCAGCTCGTTCGTTCCCCGTGGGAGGCGTGCAACTGAAAAGTGTCAGCTCAAATCCTTTCACAAGGATTCAAGCCCCCGATCCATGCTCCAGGCACTGCACGGGCCTCCGGAGGGGGAGGTGGTGCGGCCTGGTGCTGATCTGTGTCTGGGCTGAATCCCAGCAGGGACACGAGGGGCCATCTGGAATGTGATGGTGGTGATTTTTGGTGGTGGTGGGGGGGGGGGTAGTGTGCCACAGTCATTTGGTTTCCAGGGTCCAGATTTGCTGAAGGACTTGTCCTGTCCCCAAGGCAATAGAGCCCCCCACATTGATGAGTACTGGCTGTGGGATGCCTGGGGAGTGGGTGGACTCGGGAGGGATCCCGGAAAACCCTGCAGAGTATGGATCTGCCCCTGGAGAAAAAGGGGTGCCTGGAAGTGAGACTGGGAGCCAGCAGGCCAGATGTGGACCGAGTGAGTAGCAGTCAGTCAAGGGGCAGTAAGGATGACGAGAAGGAGTGGAGGAAAGACTCAATGCCCCAGAATGCACAGGGCTTGGGGACTGCCCGGCTGAGGACGTGGCCCAGTACCCACAGGTAATCCACAGCCCTCCCACAGCCTGAAGGGGTCACACCAACCACATGGGTACATGACAGCTTTCACCCACCCTCCGTCTTCCCTTCCCTTCACCCATCCTGGGAGATGGCAGGGTGAAGGGGGGCACCCTTCCCTCCAGTTCATACCTTGGGAGTGAACATGTACACCAGGCCATTGGTAGCTCCGTGGAGCGTGAGGCCCCTGACCAGGTAGATGATGAGCACACAGTAGGGCAGCAATGCAGTGAAATACACCACCTGTGGGCACCAGAGGGCACAGTCAGACTCTGGGAGATGTGTTGATCACAGGCCTCCTTTTGCCCAAGACAGACCCGCCATCCCCATGAGGCACCATGCTGTCTTGGGTGTTTGGGCTGCCGATAGCTGGAAAGGCACCGAGATTCTTGGTTAGACGTAGGTTCTGAGTTTGGGCTGGGACATGGGGTGGTGGGGGATGCCATTGCCTATGTCTGTAACTGCCAGGAAATCTCTGGGTTCAGTAGAGAAGAGAAAAGCAGGTACTGAGGCCTCTGCCCATCATCCTCCTTTCAACCAGATCACATTCCAGAAAGGGTCCAGGGCAGCTCACAAACATACGTCCATCCCAGCAGCATTTAAACATTGCTAGGAGAGAGATCAGTGTAAAAAGGAACTGTGGGCCCGAAGGAAAAGGCAGCCCACGGAATGTGTGCGGGAGGCTCTGCCCAGTTTCTGACCTGGATTCATTCCGAGCTTCCTAGCGGCCTAAGCAAAGAACAATCCCTTACAAGATTTATATTTTCTCTTCAAAAAGAAGTCAGGGGTTTCAAGGAAGGACAGATTTCTTAGGACCGAGGCCCGAGAGAGAGGCTTGGTCACGAGTGGTCGTAAAGGACAAGTAGTGATACCTGGTGCAGGGACAGTGTCCCTATAGTAAATAATACAATAGAAACTCAATGATGTGATCTTTATGGAAGGTCTCACTTCCCCTGGCTTTATGATTGCACACTCAGAAATGTTTGGTCAACCAAATCTTTTCCCGTGCACATGCATCTCAAGTTCAATGACGTTCGGTTTTCATGGTGGACCTGGCATCACCTCTCATACTCTGGGTAATTCTAACTTTTAGAAAGCCTGAACACGTATGCTCCTCAGGACTGCGACTTCTTCTACGTATCACTTCGTGTGTGCACCAAAGCATCTTAGGTAAAGCAAAGAAATATTTTGCAAATGTGTGTGTGTGTGTGTGTGTGTGTGTGTGTGTGTGTGTAAAAGCAGTTTCCTTAAAGTTTAGGTTCCCCTGTGAGAAATATAGCTGCGATCCACATCTGGAAGGGTTTGAATTGCACACACTCCCACCGAGGTGTGGTGTCCTCTTCCCATGGATTCCCAAGGTCACGAGAGTGGTACTCTGTGCCCCACACCCTCTGTGTTTTCATCATCGATTCTCAAATGAGGTCACTGCACCTTCGGAAGGACCATAAATCCACCGGAGATTACAAGGAAATACACTGGGTGAGAGATAAAGAGGAATAAGTAGAAAGAGTGGGCATTGGGCCAGGGAGCTAGATGAAATCAAGAGACAACAGGGGAGGGGTGACCAATGTCCATAACTAATAGACACTCAGAGGACACTTAGGAAGAGCCCTTGGAATTTCTCTCCTTCCTCTCGGGTGAATATGTCTCCTGGAAGATTCTCAAGAGTTGTGACCAGGGTGGCTCGCTTCTCCTTGCTCAGGGAAGCTGGCACGTGATCCAGCCTTAACTACTGGGGGAAATCATTTTTAACAGATCTGCTAAAACTCTTGGAGGAAAAAAAGGTGATTCCAACAGAGGAGGCCAGGAAATGGGACACCACCACTGGCCACATCGATCCCCATCAATAACGCGGATGGGGCACTTCTGTCGTGGAGAGGGTGTGGCTTAACCAGAGGAAAGAGACAGCATAAATAAGTGTTATGGCATGACATGGCCTCATTCAACATAATTATAAAACGATCTAGAAAAAGAGATGGCTTCATTAAATCTCTAGGTTTGCAAATGTTGCTCTCGGATCTTTTGGGTCATGTTCATAATAATCTGGCAATGACAAGTCGCAAAAACACTTTTTATGAGCATAAACATCAGCCAAGCTTCAAGATGGGAAGAGTGAGTTGCTGTAGGTGCTAAGCTCTGCCAGAGGGCGTCCCCTGGTTCCCCAGCTCTGTCCTGGGACGGGGTGGGTGCTTTGGGGTCTAAGATACTGGCCATCACAGTGTCTTGGAAACCCAAAAGAAAATGTCCTACCAAGCACAGTACTGGGGTTGTCATAGGGTTTCTAAAATCCTGGGGCGGGGGGTAGTTCTGGTCTCGATGCCTCAGAAAAAGGCAAGGTGGGGCTGGAGGAGGTGATTCAGGTGGTCAAGAGAATGAGGACAGGTGGACTCCTAGGACCTTCAGAAGGGAAAAGCTGGGATCGATTAAGTAACAAAAGATGCGGAGAGAGCACACAGGAGGTGGCTCACCAAACCAAGACGATGGGGGAGTCCTCGGGGCAGAGCTGGGTGTGCCCACTCCGCCCTCACTGGTCGGTGCCCTTGGGCAGGTCACTTTACCTCTCTAAGCCTCAGGTGAGTGGGATATGAAATCTACCAGGAAGGGCTACGACGAGCTTGAGACGCTGGTCCCGCCCAGCTCGCGGTGGGTCTGCTATGAGGCATGACTGAGGATGAGGTGGGGACCGTGGGGGGTCCGGGGCAACTGCTGACACTTGAGAAAGATGGAGATGAAGGAAACACACAAAGAAAACCTTCTCCATGTTGCAGATTAGAGATAAAGGAACATCTCGGCCTGGGGATGCTCCAAGGAGAACGGGTTTCTAAATCAGGCCTGAGAGCTGCGAAGGGCCATTGGAAGCAGCTGAGAGCCAAGGTTCTCCAACTGGGCTGCACATCAGGAGCACCTGGGGAGCTTCTAGAATCCCCGTGCTGCACCCCACATCGGCTTCCCCGGAGCCTTTGGGGGTAGGACTGAGACAGCAGAGCTGTCAACGCGCTCCAGGAGGGACCAGTGTGCGGCTAAGCCTGACAGCCAGTGGCTAGGATGTCCTGGGGACACCTTTGATTGTTTAAGGTTTTTAAAAGAGAGAGACCTCACTTCAAGTTGCTTGGTGCCACCTGACTGTTATGGGGTTTGGGATTTGCTAGTACAGAAAGGCTGTCTTTTTTAGGTAGTGTGAAGTTTCGAGGTTTGGGGGGTGCAACTTCACACTCCTTTGGCCATTTTTATAATCATCCAGCAGGGGGTTTGTTCCAGCTCACCGTCCACACCTCCCCGCAGCCCAGCTTCTGCCCCTCACGTCAGAGGGCAGCCTCTTGGCTGGCCCAGGGCCCGGGCGGAGGCCGCTGCCGCCCACTGCTGCCCGCCGCTGCCCACCCAGCATCCCAGCCCCTGCCGTCGCACCTTGCCCGTGGACGCGGTGCCCCGCAGGGTGCACAGGTACACCACGAGCCAGGCCAGGAGGAGGCACAGCGCCGGCTCCCACTGCACGCTCCCGGTGTCCTGGATGGACGGGGAGATGTTGAGAGTTTTCCTGTACCAGAAGTACTGCGTGGGGGAAGCCTTCTCACACTCCTCCTCGAAGCCGGTGCGGTTGCCGTTCAGCGGGCAGGCCGACCACGGCAGCGGGTCCTTTGGGATGACACAAGCGTTATGTGGAGAGGTGAAGACTGAGGCCAAAGGTCGGGGCGGGGAGGATGGGAGGTGGCCCCGAGGCAGGGCCCTTGAAGAGGAAAGCACTGGTCCCCAAAAGGCAGGTGGCTGGAGGGAAGGCAGACGTGTCAGGGGCACAGAAGGGGCTCCCCACGCCGTGCCGTCCTGTGGGTGTCTGTGGAGGACCACCGAGCTCTTCTGTGGGTCTGGGAGGCAGAATATGCAAACGGGCCATGGCCAGAACCCCCAGGACAACAGCCAGGGGGCGCAAACCGCAGCGTTGGTGGCAACAGTCCAGACCCGTCCAGATTCGGTCACTTACTTTTGTTCCCACCAACTCCGAACCAACTGGAAGAAGCTGGACACGCTCCTCTAATCAATCACCCAGAGAGCCCACCGCCTGCTGGGCGACGAGGACTCGTGATGACAGAGGCTACGTGCATGCAACCGAGGTGCCTGGTGGCAGCCAGCACCGAGCCCCCGTCGGTGGGAGGGTCCCTCATGGGCCTGAAGCTGCCCAGCGGACTGACTGGGGCCATTCGCTGGCCTGTGGCTGAGGCCAGCCCAGCCTGGTCCACTTCCTGACCCTGGCACGACCAACCCACCTGAAGAGGAGGGAGTGGGGGGCTTTAAAACGTGTGCCCAGGCTGTACCCCCAGTGACTCAGATTTCACAGGTCTGGGGTGAGGCCCGGGCATCAGAATTTTAAAAGCTCAGGTGATTTCTGCGTGCAGCTGGGGTAGAGAGCCTTGGGGTGTGTAAGAACGTGTCAGATGGACCGGTTCCCGGCACTGGCCTCGCTGCTCTGAACACGCGGGTCAGGCTGACCCTGACCCCTGCGGCTGCTGCAGTCGTAACAGCCCCACCCCGCCCCCGTGGCTCCCTGCTGGGAAAGGCCGGAGGTGAGGCTGGAGAGCCCCTCCTGACAGCCAGGTGGACCAGAGCACAGCACTCAGCGTCCCAGGGCTGTGGTGATGACGCGAGTGAATTCTTGTAAAGGGCTTGCCACTGTGCCTGGCCTGAGCAATGGAGCATCCCCGAATATCTGCTGTTCCTGCCATTATTATGGAACCGCAGAGGTGGGTTCCAAAGCGGAGGGACTGAGGGGAAGTCCACGGACCTGGGGAAAATGGGATCGATGCACAGTCCCGTGATTTTTGGGAAAACCGCGGGCCCTTACACTTCTGACGGTGAGAAAGAGGTGAATCCTCTCTTGAGACACTTTGTTTTCACCTTTGGAAGATGGCCAGATTGTTCTGATTTTGTAAGAATAGGACTCGTCGCTGTCACCTTTGGGAAACTGTCGTAATAAGTGTACAGATCTATAACACCTGCGATGTGTGTGGCAACCCTCGGCGTCGGCGTGGGGTTGTGCAGAGCACGCCCTGCCCGACTGGACACACCCGTCCTGCACAGAGCGGGGAGCTCGTCACCAGGCCGGGAAGGAAGGGGAGCCGCCCGGGTTCTACCCAGAAGGCGGAGAGGTGCAGGGTCGTGCCTGGTCTTCGCGGAGCCCCAGGCTGAGCCGGAGCGAGGACGAGGGGTTGCAGCGAAGCTCGGGGCAGAGTCCTGTCTGTCGGGCACGCACACAGAGCATTTTCCAGTGGGGCGACCCGGGGCAGGCTGAGCGGGTGGCCAGAGCCGGCTGTGGGTGCAGCACCTTCCGAGTGCAGATGCCAAGGCCTGATTATCCAGGTCATTCACCCGAGCACTCCTCGGGGCCCCAAAGATTCAAGGCTGTGCCCAAGCGCTCCAGACTGGCTGGGGTGAGTCCACAGTCCAGGGCCAGTTCTATCTTGCTTTAGGACCTTGGGGACAGTGTCTGTCCCATGAAGGCCTGGCTCAGTGGCACACAGTGGGGTCTCCTCCCCTCTCTTCGCATCTGGGAAGAGGCTGAGATGGAAGGTGGAGGCGGTCAGGGGTCAGTGGGGTCCCTGAGGGTGGGAGGCAGGCACACAGGAGGAGAAACAGACATGCGACATGCGCAGTGGAGGGGCCATGCCTCTTGGCTTGGACATGCGCAATGGAGGGGACAGTCCTCTCCGCTTGGAGATGCGCAGTAGAGGGAATATTCCTCTCGGCTGGGAAACGAAGACTACCTCCCAGTGAGCAACTAGGGTTCCTTCGCTCTGCTACCATTTTCAGCCCCTTCCACATTTTCTACAACGGGCCTCAGCTATGCTCTATGCATGTTTAAAATGTTTAGTTTTGGGAATAGCCCCTATTGTGTTACGGGGGTGACAACGGTCCTTCCAGAAGATCTTTTGGTCTGCAGGGAAAAGGAGGGGCTCAGCCTGGAGTCAGAAACCTGGAAGGACCAGTGATGGAGGCAGGAAGCTGGGCGGAGCGGGGCAGGGCGGGGTGAGGGGGTGGGGTTGGGGACGGGAGAGGAGGAGGAGGGCGGGCCCCGTCTTGCTGAATTGGTGGAGTCCCGCCCCACCGGGTCTCTCCAGGGATCTCCCCCTGGCCCAGCCTGCAGTGGTTCTCTCTATTTTTGAGGTCACATCCTTCAGAGAGAACCTGATGAGAGTCATAGACCGACTCCCCGGAAACGTGTACACACGCGCGTGCACACATGCATGTGCACAGTCTGGCTCACCATCGCAGGGTCCACGGATCCCAGGTTCAGGAGCCCGCTGCCTGGCTTGGGGTGCTCGGCCTCCCCACAGCCCTTCACTCCACATCCTGGCTTCCTCCCAGTCATTAGTCCTCATCCTCCCCGCCCCTTCCCCCTCCTGTCCTCCATCAGGCCCTGCTCTGCGCCCTGCGCCCTCGCCCCACTCCGCCTGTCCCCCACAGGGCCTTGCTCTGTCCCCCGCATCCCTGGCCTGTCCCCCACGGGGCCCAGCTCTGGCACGGCCAGCTCACCTGGAAAGAGTGGAAGAGGTACCAGAAGGCCCAGGCGTTGATGACATTGTAGTACATGGACAGGAAGAAGGACACCACCACGCTGGCGATGCCTGTGGGGAGGCAGAGGGCTCTGAGGACGCCCTCCCCCACCCACCCACCCACCCACCCCGACCAAGAGGAGGCTGGCCGCATCCAGGCAGCCCTGGGACAGCCCTGCCGGGGGGCCGTCCCAGGACAGCAAAGCCTCCTTCAGCAGGCTTGTCCTGTCCTGTGACCACCAGGCCCCTGTGAGCATTTGCCAAGGCTTAGTCTCACCCCTCGCGTCTCTCCCCGTTTTCTGGGACAGGAGGCTAATGGCATTTTTTTTGTGTGTGTGAGATCTAAGGGCCAGCTGCCGTGCTAAGTAATTCTATAAGCCTTAGGTCCTCACAGCGGTGTTGTGAAGTGGGTGCTGTCACACCCCCTGCACAGAGGGGAGAGCGGAGGCACCGGGCTTGCCCAAGACCCCTTGGCTGGGAAGTGGCAGAACTGGGGTTTAAACCACGGGAGAAGCACCTGTCACTGCCAGACATTATGGTTGCTCTGTCCTTGGCTCACCTGAAGTTAGGTCACCTGTGGTGGCAGGGGGCAGGGAGTAGGAGGTGTGTCAGGAGTGCGGGGAACAGGACGGAGGCTGCCTCCCACCGGAACCAGGTGCTCTGGAGCCAGCTTACACCGCCCACCCCCCGCCATCGTGGGCACCTCTGCCCCACCCCACGCTCTGGGGCACCTCGTTAGTAGTTTGAAGTTGACCATGGTGGGAGTTTTTACACCACGGTCTTGCAAATGCTACGAACCAGGCCTTTTCCCACCCTCACCTACCTCGAGAGCTGGTTGTTAAACATTCACTGCCACCTCCCCACCCACCCCAACCCCCCACCCCCACTGGCACAAACATCTGGGATCCCACAGCAAACGCTGCCTCGGAGAAGCCCTCTGTGATTGCTTACTCTGGCAGACGGTAAAACCACACACCTCCGTGTTAAAAATTAATAGCCATTTAAGATGATTTGGGAGGCCACTGGACACACTCTGTCTGCATCTGGGATTAAGTCCTGTAGGGGTTTACACCTTCCTTGCTCCTGAAATATCACTCTGCCTTCCTGTTTGGGGGCGGGAGCGGGGAGCAAAACAGGGTGTGGCCAGTTCCCCCTGCTGGCAGAGGCGGCTGCCCCGGAACGTGAGGGTTGTGAAGGCAGGTTAACCATCTCCCGGAGGTGGCCAGACCCGTGACTCAGCCAGTGTCCCCCTGGCTTCCGTGCACTGGTGACATAATGCCAGCCCCACAACCTCTCAGTGGTGTGAAGAAGAGTAAACCAGCATATGCACAGATATTGTATTGTAGGGCAGCGCCGGGCACATAGTAGATGCTCCTTGGTCCCAGCCGCACCCGGGGTACAGTATGGGGGTCTCCGGGCGAGGGAAGACGGGAGAGTACGTGGACAGGAACCCACGTACCGACACCGCCCAGGTAGGGGCTGATGGTCCTCCAGGCGCCGATGCTGCCCTGGCGCATGCGCTGTCCGACGGCCAGTTCCAGATGCAGGAGCGGCATTCCCTCCACGAAGAGCATGATGATGTAGGGCACCAGGAAGCTCCCTGCGGGGGTCCGGAGCGAAGAGCAGGCCGTCACCAGTGGCTGTACTCGTAACCCACCAACAACCCCTGTGCAAACGTCCTTCCATCCATCCCTGCTTCTCCCTTCAGCCTTTCCACCGTCCATCCATCCTCCCAGCTTCCCATTCCACACATCCACCTTTCTGTCACTCCTCTAATCCATCCATCCATCCATCCATCCATCCATCCATCCATCCATCCATCCATCATTCATCCATCCATCCATCCATCCATCCATCCATCCATCCATCCATCCATCCTTTTATCTTTCTACTCATCCATCTGTCTCTTGGTCCATCCATCCATGAGTGACATGCAGCCATGTCAGTTAAAAAAATCTTTAAATATTTCCATTCTGGGCAGTAAATTGGCTCCGTCGCAAACTCCTTGTGCCCCCTCCTCACTGCTTCTGCTGCCCCCACCCTCGGCCAAAAATACCCATGCCCCACTCGATTGCAGCGCCCAGTGGTTAATCAGAGGCAGGAACACTGAGTTGTTAAATATTTTGAACATCACCCCTAAATCCATCTGACCAGCTGCCCACCTCCACACACTTGCTCTGGGCTTTTGCAACCCTGATGCTGCCCCACCAGGAGGTGGTGTAGGTGTGGGGAGACAACGGGGTCCCCAGTAGGCAGATCCCAGGCTACCACCTGCTTTTAGGGAGCACCTGTATGTGTATCTGTTTTATACAGTGCCCTTTGGCCTAAAATTTCATTTTCATGAAATTGACTAATATTAATTTGAAATCCATTGTTTCCCAAGGAGCCATCTGCAGACAAGTGCCCTTGGTTACAATGGGAAGCCAGAGAGTGTGATTGGAGCTATCACCACCCTCCCCACTGCCCATGGCCAGAGGCAGGCAGCCAGCTGCAGGGGGCGGGGGTCGGGGACACTGCTTCTCTTTTTGGTCCTGCCCTCTTGTTTGCTGCAGCCCCGCAGCCAATCCTGCTCTAGCTCCTGGCTCCTTGGCTGTGAACTTGAACAAATGTCCTGTGGGAAAAGAGGGCAGGACTTCTGAAGAGGATAAAAACCCCGACTCTTACAGCTGCAGGGATTCAGGGCAGTTACGGAAGGCACTGGCTCCGAAAGCGTTAAGGTAAACAACGAAATACGTAAGTGCTTACGTAAACATCTGAGATTTACAAAAATGCCTGCATGGTGTGAGTAAGTGGGGTCCTATAACCCACAGACTCTCTTGAAGCCTCTCCAGCACGCCATGTACCTTCGCATCACCCCTTAAGCAGCTGCACAAACATTCCACTAGGAAAATGAGCCCAGAATTCAGTTCAACAGTCCTTGGACACGCAGGCCGGTGCCAGTTTTCTGCCATCCTAAAGCAAGCTGTGGGACAAAGCTTGGTCCACGTGTTTGGTGATTTCCTCAGGATGGAAATCCCAGAAGTAGAAGGTGGGGGGGGGAGGGCGGGGACACACAACCAGGCAGAGCCCCGGGGGCTCTGCCACCACAGAGAAAGGAGGGAGGAGAGAGTGGGGCTCCCACCAGCAGGCTGTGACATTCCCTGCTCAGGTGGGGGCCTCGTCCCCCCCATTTCCAGCCCCTGAAGATGCTCCCGGGCCATGCTCCCCTTCCACCCTGCAGAAAGGTGTTTCAGCACCTCACCGGGTTCCTGTCAATAGCAGGGCGTCTGAGGGGCCATCAGGGGGTCCCACACAGGACATCCCTGACAATACAGGTCCTGCTGACCCGACCTGCTTAGAGCGACATTCGAACTCTCAGTGGTTATAGGAAAAGCTCATTTTCATCCAAGGTGTTAAACAGTAACCACTTGACTGAGGCCTGGCAAGGTCCACAAAAGGCTTGTCTCTTTGACAGGGCCCGCCTGGTGGCCCACTGCCCGTGGGAGGCGAGACGTCCCAGGCTTGGTGCCCAGGTGGGAGTATGGGGCTCGGTAGCCCTGCCCATTGGTCATTTCTGTGACCATTCCTGCCCCCCAACCACACACACACACACACACACACACACACACACACACACACACACTCACACTCATACACACACACACTCAATTCCTGTGAATTTGCTCTGCATCATTTGTCAACAACGAAAACAACTGAACATTCATATGCAGAACAATGAACCTCAACTCATATCTCACATTTTATACCCCCCAAAAAACCTCAGCTTAAAATGGATTAGAGACCTATAATTACAACTCAAAACTATAAAACTTCTAGAAGAAATAAAACAAACGAGAAAAATCTTTTTGACCTTAGGTTAGGCAAAGATTTCTTAAAGACAACATCAAAAGCATTATCTGTGAAAGAAAATATTGATAACTTGGACTGCCTTTTAGAATTCTGCTCCATGAAAGACACTGTTAGGAAAATAAAAAGACAAGCTACAGATCGGGAGAAAAAATGTGCAAAACACGTATCCGACAAAAACTTTGTATCTGGAATACATAGAGGACTCTCAAAACTTAATAACGAGAAAACAAAGAACCCACTGAAAATCGTACCAAAAAATTTGAGCAGACATTTCAACCAAAGAAAATACATGAATGGCAAATTAGCACATGAAAAGATACTCACCCTCGGCATTCATTAGGAAAATGCAAATGCAAACCACAATGAGATGCAGTTTGAGGGTTCTTTATAAAGTTAAGGGTACACTTACTATGTGGCCCAGCCATTGTACTCGAAGATATTTTCTTGACAGAAATGAAAACTTATATTCACACAAAAAACTTGTGTATGGCTATTGATAGCAGCTCAAAAACTGGACACAACCGAACTGCCCTTCAGTGGGTGAAGGGAGGACAAACGCTGGCACATCATCTGCTCAGCAATCGAAAAGAAACAAGCTACGGACACTCGCCACAACGTGGCAGACTGTCGAAGGCATGACTCTAAGTGAGAGATGCCGAAATCAAAATGCTTCATGCGGTAGGATTCCATTTACATGACCTTCTGGAAAAGGTGACACTACAGGGATGGGAAACAGATGTGTGGTTGCCGGGGGAGCGAGGGGGTCGTGGGAGTCGGGTGGGTGTGTGAGTTGGGGGTGAGGGCTGGGAACGGGGCAGGACTGACCAGAGAAGGGCGTGACCGTGGTGATGTTAACACACATGCACATGTCTCTCAGCATGCACAGAATTGGATGCCAAAAACGGCGAATTTTTCTGCATGTACATATATCTCAATAAAATAAAATTTTGTTTTGTAGTCAGTTTGGAAACGAGTCCAGCAACCAACCCTCTTCCAATAGGACTGTTTCACATTTTTATGTGAAAATTCTGACACTGGCTGTGCACGAGGAGACCTGGCATCAAGGAGAGGCAGAGGGACAGAGGCCTGAGGAAGGGTGCCTTTGCTGCCACGTACCTTGATGGGGCATATTGTGGGAGACTAAATACAGCCACACTGTTCACCGCTGTTCCCGTGGAGCGGGGAGTCCATTCCTCCCCACACCCCCACCCCGTGACTCTGGGCCGGCCTTGGACTTGCTTTGTCTCATAGGATGTGGGGGAAAGGGTGCCACAGTGCAGCTTTGCCTTCATGCTCCTGGAACGCGGCCCTGAGACCACTTTGGACAGAAGCTGGTCCAGACGTGAGGACAAGAGGCCTCGTGGAAGAGACCCAAGGGCCCTGCCAACTCAGCACCAGATGCCAGTGTGCGCCCGGCCTTCCTGTCCAGACGACCCAGCAGCGAATGTAGCCACACGAACCAGGCCCGACCAGACCGGGAGAGAAATGGGCAGCCCGCTCACAGAACAGGGAGAGATAACTCATCGTTGTGTTGGCCACTATTTGTTTGTTTGTTTGTTTGTTTTTTGTTTTTTTGCTTCTCAGTGCTTTAGTGTGTATTTCCTAAAAGCAAGGACATTCTTTTACATAATTCTACGGCAATAAGCAAAATCAACAAGTTAATACTGATGATAGGACTTTTATTTTACCTACATACCTTACTGAGAGTGTACTAGTCATCTCGCTAAGGTCCTTTTTCTGGTCTCAGGTCCAGCTTACAGCCACGCACGGCGTTCCCTGTCACGTCTCGTCAGTCTCCTTGAATCGGGGACAGCGTCTCAGTCTTTTCTTGTCTTTTGTGACCTGGACGTGGTGGTGACCCAGCCAGTGATTTTGTGGCGTGTCCCTCATTTTGGGGTTTTGGCAGGGACATAAAAGAGGCCAGAGGCACGTGATTTGACCTGCCCCGTTCCTGGCGATGTTCAGTGTGCTTGCTTGGTTAAGGTGGCGTCTACCAGATTTCTCCACCAAAAGTTACTATTTTCCCTTTTGAAATAATTAAGAATCTTGGAGGGAAATAGTTTGAGGTGAGGTAACTATGCCAGCTCTTTTCAGAGTTTGCCCACCATCATCTGTTGATGATCCTTGCCCGAAACTATTAATACTGTGTTGGTTGCCAAATGATTTTCTGATTCCATCCGTCTCTCTAAGTCCTTAGGTTTCAGAGTCCTCTGTCGTACAGAAGGAGATGACAGAGGCACCCATCCAGCCGCGCCTGAAAGTCTGCATTGACCCGGGTGAGTGGGATATTCAGAGTCACAGGTTTTTTTGGAGGATGGAAGGCTGGCTCTCAGTCTGGTTTATTCTTACTCTTTGCCACCTCCCCACGACCTCTCAACTGCAGTCCCCGCCATGCTGGTTTTCTTGTGTCCTCCCTACAGCTGTCCTCCTACAGTCTCTCTCAGACCACGTCACTCCCCACCCCCCTTCCCCTTTGCTTTTTCACCCGGTCAAAGCCCTCTTTGGCTTCTCCTCACACCTAGGATGACACCTGCACGCCCTCCGTGGCCTCTGGGAACACGGGCTCCCAT
Source organism: Macroglossus sobrinus (assembly GCA_004027375.1). NCBI lineage: Eukaryota > Metazoa > Chordata > Mammalia > Chiroptera > Pteropodidae > Macroglossus > Macroglossus sobrinus. The sequence goes on along the minus strand of PVKZ01004668.1, from coordinate 54,435 downwards.
CTTTCCTCTCTGAGCTGCTGGCCTCCCTCACTCTGCCCAAGTCACGTGACCCGTCTTGCTGCTCTGGCCCCAGCAGGCTTGTCCTTGCTGTCCCCTGTGCCTGGACCACTTTCTTCCTTCTTTCTGCTCTCTGCCAAACTCGGCTTCCTCGGAGTGGCCTGCCTGGTGCCCGAGCGAAGACAGTCCCCGAGCCAGCGCACCCCTCCCACCTCTTCCCCTGCTGGACTCTCCTCACAGCAGTTACCCACGCGAAACTGTGCTGCAGTTGAGTCGTCTGCTTGCTGTCTGTCTCCCTGCAGCATGGACGCTCTTGCCCCCTGATCTGCTCGGAGCAGTGAGTATTTGTTGAAAGCAGGAAGAGATCATTCAGGTCTCACTAGACCTTCCCTATATAAACATCAGTTTCTCCAGGAACCTTTCCAGATCACCCAGAACTAAGTTGGGGTCCCCTTCTCTGGTCTTCGGTCTCATAGTCAACCCTTGATCACTGAGTGTCTACTGCTCAGCCCACCCCCTCTCCTCTATATAGCTCCCGATGGGATCTGCCTGGCTCACACTTGGATCTCTAGCTCCAAACGCAGAGCCTGGCACACACTGTTGGTTGAATGACTACCAACAGGAGTGGTTCTACGTGTGTGGCTGGGTCATGAGGCTATGACCAGGAAGAGATGACAGAGAGGTCTGGTAAAGTTCCTTATGTTGCTAAAAACAGCATGTCTTTAAAAACTTCATACAACATGACTTTGAACTCTGACTTTACTTTGTGTCTGTATTGGGGAAGATGTCCACTGGATATAAGCCTACATTGGCCAGTCCCTCCCTCAGAAAGGACAAACAATCAGAAAGAAGGCTTTGGACCTTTAATGAGCCGTAGATAAAAATAAAAGCAGCACCCTCAGGTATCAGAACAAATGTTTTCCTCTGAAATCTACTGTGAGAAATGGAAAGAATTTGCAGAAAATGTCTGGTACGTGACCTCCGAGAGTCAAGAGGACACCGTGTTTACAGAACAGTATCGGGCGATGATGAAGAAAGGGCAATTCAAGAAGGAAAAAGATTAAGTGAAGATGAAAAAAGCACCATGGTTAATTTAAAACCAAGACGAAAACTCAGGCCAGTCAACTAACGACAGATATCATCTGGTAGCCATCACATGCCTTCTATGCAGATATGTGAAGACAATAAGTGAAATAAGTGACATAAAAAAAAAAAAAAACAGAACAATAACCTTGAGAAATTATCCTGCAGCCTAGAGGAAAGAGGTGAAGGAGTGGATATTATAAGCGAAGAAATGAGGCATGGACAGCAAGCCTAAGACTTTCCATCTGTGATAAGAACCAAGACAAAGAAAACACTACACCCAGCAGTTAGAACATGTACAATGAATGGATCCTACGAGGCGTGACGCACACTCCTGGGGTGTGTCACTGGGAGGGCTCATTAGTACCAGGTAGAAGTGATGAATAGTTAATACCGAGACATAGAGTTCACGAAATCTTGAGGTAAAGTTTTCATATACTATCATATAAAGGTCTATAATATCTTAATTACATAGGGGACCTAAGAACTAATAAAAAAAAAATAAATCTGGCTGCAGAGTTCTCCTTTGCAGAACTAAAAACCTAAAAAATCTCCACAGAATGGAATAGCATCTATATAGTTTTGAGGACAAATGATGGTAGCTCATTCATGTGGGATATAAAGGAAAGATCTTTTCAGATATGCTTAGAATATGAGTCGGCTATCTATTATTCCTAAAAAAATTACTTTTACAGGTGAACTATAGCCAATTAGTACCAGATCACAATAAAACACTGAAACATGGAGTTTTGTGTTAAAAGAAATAATTAGTGATAAACAAACTAAACAGGATTACTTCTAAAAATAATATTGTTAATATCATTACAAAGTAACCCAAATGAAATGCATTAATTCTCACACGAGCAGACGTGTAATCTTAGCAGTAAAATGGGCATTGTCATGTGTCTGAAATATTGACAAGTGACGTGGGGATGAGCGAAGAAAGAAGAAGTGAAAGTATGCTACAGTTTTCAGCTCTCACAGGTGAGACCAGCAGATAACATTTCATTCTCGATACTGATAATTAGAGCAGATTAGTATGCTTTTAATTTAAATTTTTTTTTTTAAGAAACGTTTTATTAGAAGGGAAAGTACACTTCCAGGTATGGAAGCGGGTCTGAGCAGGAGAAGGATGCCTCAAACGGCCTTATTTAAAATTTTAAAGGAACTACTGCTAGCCTAAAAATAGGACTTACACCTTCAAAATCACTTGAGGCAAATAAGCAACGGTGATACACTTCGTATTTCAAAAGAGCAAAATGAAACTCGACAACAACAGCAGGAAGAAAACAGCAAAGCAGTACAAACGTGATGAAAAATAACAGCAACTACGCCATGACACTAAATATAAACGGAGCAAATTCTTCCACTAAAAGGTAATCATCGTTTTGGTTATAATAGTGTAAAACTGTAAATGACTTAAAGTTCCACATTGGAGAACGGGTAAATAAGTTATGTTACACCCGTAAAGGGAATATAGAGCTAAGTTCATATTTTCAAATAATAGTAAATGATCTTGGAACTGATAATAAGTAAAAAAAAAAAAAAGGAAGGCACTAAATTACAAATATAAGATGGCTCTAATCTTTTAGAGCAAAACATGTGTTAACGGTCGTGACCTCTTGGGGTGATTTTGTATTCTATCTCTTTGTTGCATTTTATTTGTTTGTATGACTCTACTTTCTACCACGAAGGCGTGTTACATTTATAACCACAACACACACACACACAAATTCCACAGTGTGATGCTGCTTATTGCCCTAATTATTGTAGCCAGTACCTTATCTGTTTGCTAAACCCAAGAATCTCACTAGAAGAGAAATTTCTTCTATATAAAACTGGTCTCTGCAAGCCCTCATTCACATCTTGCTCTATTTTTTTGAGACCCACAAAGAGAAAAATCAGAGTTAGCCACTTTCCAGGGAAAGTTTATTCAGGCTTCCAAACTCTCCCTCCACTGACACACCTCTGTCCTCTACCAAACCCACCTGGCCCACTTGGTCCCAGGCTGGGTGCTGATCTGAAGGGCTGTGGCTCTAGCGGTGTCGCGGGGCTGGCTGACACCAGCTCACAGAAGCTCGCTGTGCACTTCTCTTCCCAGCCCACATCCCGGGACATGACGTTGCTATTCTGAAATCCGCCACGGTGGGAATATTTACACCATGGTAATCTGCAAATGCTGCAGATTAGGTCCTGTGCCTCCGCCAAAAGCTAGTTGTTCAGCTCTTACCAGTACCCCACTGCCTGGTCTCTATCAGCTGGTGGCTTAGAAGGGGGCTTCCTCCTAAGTGTGGTCCACGGACCAGCAGCTTTGATGGGCATCACTTAGGAACTTGTCAAAAATGCAGAATCCTGCCCTCCCACCGATGTCAGAATCATAATCTCAGGAGTGGGGTCCAGCAGTTTACCAAGATCCTAAGCACCAGAGAGGAGCAGAGGGGGCTTTGAGGGGAAATGGGACATCCAGGTTTGAGTGTCAGTGTCCTTACTGCATAGCCAGATGTCCTACAATTTCCCCCTCTTTATAGTTCAAATACCACATAGAAAAAAATTTAGAAAAAAAAATCCATATTTCCACTAGCCACACAACTGTTCTCATTTCTCCACGTTTTCTCCACGATTTGAGTACGTGCTCATATAAAACTCATATTTATTTTCTACACGTTAGTCTGACATGATTTGCCAGGATCTGCTGATTTTTTCCAAGAAGAGATTCTGTGCAGTTCCTTCAGCTGCCCACCCCTCTTCTCTTCCAGCGCCGGAGTGCTGTGCAGAGGTGGCTGGTACCTAGAATGTAAGCTACGGAATTAACATTCCTTGTGCGGGGCCTGGAAAACAGGCCTTCCCGGTTCCAGGCAGGGCCCCGCGGGAAGGAGCGTGAACCCCTAATCCGTTTTATTCTGGAAAGTATTTTGGCACAGCTTGGCCCTGTGGTTTATCAACAAGCTCTTTGTTGGCTGGGGGCGGGAGGGTCACAGCTCTGTTTAGAAGGAAGTAATACACCCCTCGGGACCCTTGTATGATGTGGTTGGTTTACCCTTTAGCTTTAGGTAAAGGATGGATCTGTAAATCGCCTGGGTTTGGAGAAACATTAATCACTTAATAGGTGACACTGCTGGCAGCGAAAGGCTTGGGAAAGCCACAGGCACCCCCACCTCACATGCCCTGTGGCTTTTCATAACAGACCTGGCTCATTCATCCAGCAAATATTTATCGGCGCCTCCTCTGATCCCATCGCTTCACAGAGATGGGGCTGGTGGGGGACAGAGAAACTCTGGAACGATGTGCAGTCCTTCTGACCAGTTGCTCTCTTGGTCTGATAGGCAGTGGGGACAGTCAGGGAGAGTGACCGAGAGAGGGTAACGTTTGGCCTGGCCCGGAGGGAAGCGTGGGAGTGTGCCAGGCTAATGATAGCTTCTCGGGGGAGGGAATATCCTGTGTGAGGTGTGGAGGCAGAGAGGAGGCATTCACCGACCGAGAGCTGTTCAGAATTGTTGACGGGAGGGCTGAGCTGGAGGATGATGGCGGGACAGGAAGTGGAAATAGAGGCAGGTGTTAGTTAGGTGGTCAAGTCCTCACTGTGCCAGGATGAGCGACTTGGTTATTACTCTGCAGACACTCATGCCTGAGAGGGTGGCATCCAATCCAACCAACATCTGTCCACTTCTAACCTGTCCATCACCCATCCATCATCCATCCATCCATCCATCCATCCATCTTCTCCTCTGTGTCTGCTCACTTGCCAACCACCACCTCTCCATCTACCTAGCCACCTACCAGACTAAGAAGACTCTGTGCACAAGACTTTTTCTTTCTTTTTCCTGGGTCCTGAAGGCCTTGTGGTTTCCTCAGCCACTCCTTATACCTATTCTACTTCAGAACGACTCCGCCCTGTGTCCACCTGTAGACTATTCAGGTAATGGTGTTGTTAGAAACAAAGAATAAAACAATCACTTGATAGCAAGGTTCACCTGGCCTGACTTTCGGGAAAGAATAAAGGTATCATGGGTAGGTGTGCTGAACATACATAAAGACAAGAAAATCTCATCCTGACAAACAATTATTTCAAAAGGCAGTTATGAAACTTAGAGCACATGGCAACACATGCCCTTCACAGAATTATAATGTAGTTATGTCCTTAACATTAAAAAAAGATTCAGAATTAAGAATGCACTATTTTTTTAAAAAACGATGAATTAATCTTTTTGTCAATTGTTTTTTTTTTTTTTTGAGCTGGTGGAGGTGGGGGGAGGGGAGAGTAGGGCTTTAGATCTTAGTCTTAAATGAGTTAAATTTTGTAAATACTTCAGTCTAACACCTTTTATTGTCCATTTGGTGAAATAAAAAAAAAAGCTTACAGATTACAGAAGATCACACACACACACACACACACACACACACACACACACACACACACACATACACATACTACAAGGTTAGCGAAAATCACCTAGAGATAAGTATTGCTAATGCTTTGATATATATTTTTTTCATTCTTTTCTCTGTATATTTTAAAACATAATCGAGAGCATCCATTTAACACACTGTGTTGATTCTGACTTCCCCTCTCTCCATTTAATGTATGAAATTTAAAAAAATACATCAATTTTTTTGAAAACACCATCTTAATGGCTGCAAAGAACAAACAGCATTGCATGGATGCTCCATATGTTTTGAACCAATTCCCCTTAGCTGAGGGCTTAGGAAGTTTCCAGCGTTTTGCTCTTATTAAAAGATGGGGACCATGCTACGACTGTCTCCCTCCTGTCAGAACTCTTATGATTTCCTTCAGATAGAATTCTAGAAACGGAATGCCTCAGAAAGACTTCTTTTCATGTCCAGACTTGTCCGTATTGCCACACTACCTTCCAAAAAGGGCAGTGTGGCCATAAGGACTTCAGGGAGCTTCTTTGGCATGCCACGGAAAGTGTCCCCAGTTCTCTGGATATTAAGGGAATGGGTTGTGTTTGCTGTCATTCTATTTCTGCTTAAAAAAAAAAAAAAATATATATATATATATATATATATATATATATATATATATATATATATATATATTTAAAAAGCAGAAATAAAATGACTTGCCTTCCTGCCCTCTGTAGTGCCAAACCCAAACCAATCTTTTTTTTTTTTTTTTTAATTAAAAATCTAAAGAAATAGCTCAAGATCCTTCTCTCCTGTTTCGAACGGTGCCAGGAATATAAGTTTCTGAACTGAAAGTAGTATAAAGAGTTTCTGCTGAACGAGCCAACAGGGCTTATTCACCAGAAGTCAGCCCAGTGTCACCTCTTCTCCCGAGGGAGGAAAATCGTGTCCCCTTGCGCCTCCTAGAGCGGCGGCCCGGCCTCCACGGGTGCGGCGGGGGCTTGGTCGGCCCTGAGATGGGCTTGGGGGCTGCAGGGGGCTTCGGGACGTGGCCTGAGATGCTGTGGGTGGGAGTCTGGTTCTGCACCTTTGGGCCATCACGTACGCTCTCTGAGCCTCAGTGTACTGGTCTGGAGTATGGGAGCAATCAGGGCGCGCACCCCCAGGCGCGCGGGGACCGAATGGCTCTCGGCGCCCGGGGGCGCCCGCGACGGCGCGCTGCGCCGGGGAGGGGCGCAGAGCCCGGGGCGCCAGCCGGCGCGCGCACTCACCTCCGCCGTACATCTGGCACAGGTAGGGGAAGCGCCACACGTTGCCCAGGCCCACGGCGTAGGAGATGCAGGCGAACACGAACTGCAGCGGGTTGGCCCACAGCGGCCGCGCCTTCTCCATGGCCCCGGAGCTCGCCGCGCGCTCGCCGCGCGCTCGCTGCCCGCGCGGCTGTGTCGGTGCCCGGGCCGCCCCGCGCGCGCCGTCCCGCCCCGGCCTGGCTGGGGGTGGCCCCGCGCCTCCGCCGCCGCCGCCGCCGCCGCCGCCACGCCTCCGCTCGCCCGCTTTTTAATTGCTAATCTCATTAACGGCGCGCCCGTCGGAGGGGCGAGGCTGGTAAATGGATGACCGCCAGCCCCACCCCGCCTGGCCGCCGCGGGCCCGGAAGGCGCCCGCGATTGCGGGGTGCAGGGCGGAACCCCGGTCCCTCCTTCCTCCGGCTGCTCCACGTCGGGGCCTGGAGCTCCTCGGAGGGGCCAGCTTCCCCATCGTAAGCAGTGCCTTCCCGTGTGCCAGGCTTTGCCTGGAGACAGGGCCGTGACCTGCGCAGGCACCCCCTAACCTTCCAGGAGCGGTTAATCCGCAGGAGGGACACACTTACAAATAGGACTGGATAAAATGTCCCCTTTCCAACTATTTTTGACCCAGAGAATTGACAATGACAGGGTTCATCGTAGTCAGCATAGAGGACGGGGAGACGCAGGAAGGCAGCTAGGGCGAAGCAGAGGGGTTCGTGGTTCCAGGGGTGCTGGGGCAGTCAGGAAGGGCTTCCCAGAGGGAAGCCTCACATCGCTCAGAGGCGGGAAGGAAGGGAGGGACCCCCACCCCCATGCAGAGGGAGAGCGATTCAAGCAGCTCTGGTTCAGTCCATCCACTCAGCTGGCTGGCGGGCCTTGCGTACCTACTGTGTGCAGGGCTGGGAGGCTGGCCCTGTAGTGCTCTGTGGTGGCGGAGCCAGGACTAGGGTTTTGAACCAGCACTATGCTTGACTTTACTGCTCAGGCCCCTCTAAAGGCCAGAGATTCCCATTTATTAGGCAGAGACTGGGGCCAAAGAAACCTTGTATCTCTACCAGTCTTGCCAGGTGACCTGGTTCAAGGCGGTCACCAGACAGTTTAAGCCCAGTGCAGTCACACAGCGATGCAGGATCTGGCTCTGAAGCTCAGCCCCGTCACCGACTTAGCTGTGTGACCTCAGATAAGTCGCTGACTCTCTCTGAGCCTCTGTCTCCTCATCTGTAAGGGAACAGACATTTCCTCCCTCCCCAAGGGCTCATGTGAGGGTGAACTGACAGCTTCCCACCTGGCACAGCGTGGCCGTTAACATAAGTCCCCAGTGGGCTGAGCGAACGCATGGGGCGTGCACGACACAAGTCAGTATTGATGACACACTTTGAACAGTGCCTGAGGCATTAGTAGAGAGCTAAGAAAATGGACGTCTGCGCTGGGCACTTGGGAATGAAGCAGCAACGAACGTTTTCGTGCGTGTCGCTGGGTGGGTGCACACACTCACCGCTGGGAACGTCTGGGCCATACTGGGTGTGTGTGTGTCCCTTCAGCTCTTGTGGCGGTTGCCCAACCATTTCTGGAGAGGTTGTACCAGTTCACACTCCCACGAGTTTCGGTCGCTCTGCATCGTCACGGACACCTGTCATTCTGTGCGGAAAGTCGTCCCCAGGCTTGTGGGTCCGTAGGGAGAGTTCACTGTGGCTTTTAATTTTGACTTCCCTAACACTGACAAGGCTACATACCGTCCTGTTGGCTAACTGGGTCGTTTGGATGTCCTTTCTCATGAAGTGCCTGTTCAAGCTTTTCCCCCAGTTTTTAACTAGCTCATCTGTCTTTTTCTACTGGCTTATAGTTCTTTCTATATTCTGGATATGAGCCCTTCACGGTTTACACATTTCTTCTCTCCCTCTGTGAGTTGCCTTTTTATTCTGTCAGTAGCGTCTTCTGATGAACGGACGATCTTAATGCTAACCAAGCTCAATTGACCAATCTTTCCCTTTAGCATTCTCTTTTTGTTTTTTAAGACTACCCTGCTTAAGAAATTTCCCCCTTATCGACGTCAAGGACGTGACGATATACCTGAGAATCTGAATGTGTGGTCTCTGCGATCTGGTCCGCAGAGAGAGAGCTGCCTTTGGAACGCTGAGGACTAGTTTAGAAGGCACATTGCTGCCTCCAGCTAGTGGCTTGGCACCTTCTCGTTCTCACCGGTGAGTTTTCCCTAGGGGGGGCCCTGGCTCTGCGGTGCCGTTCATGAACCAGGCACCTTGGAGACACCCTGCACCGTGGTCTGTCTCCTGGATCAGGAGGCTGCTGCTTGGACTGAGGCAGGGTCCCTCTTATATATCCTACCCCAGGAATCAGGGATCAGGCTGGTACCTCCCTCCATTCATCTGGCCAGATTCCCTGGAGCCTGTTGAACGAGTGTGTGGCCCCTAATGGGGGCTGCGGGCAGCACAGGGAGACCTCCTCAGGGAGCCCCATAACAGGGCTAGGTCCTCTGGGGCAGATGCTCAGGGCTCCTGGTGAGATCTCCACACCTTCCTGAATGAAACCCACCTGATAGCTCGAGTCTGACGAGGCCAGTTGTGCTGCTGTGGCTGCTGGAAGTGAAAAGAACAGGCTGAGGAGGGTGGGTGCGCGTCCACAGGGAGCCGGCAAGGTGCGGGGGTTGGGGGAGGGTGGAGATAAGTGGTGGTGGGCCGGCAAGGATTTAGCAACAGGCTCTCTGCAGTGAAAGCTCGAACGTGCAGCATTTACTGATTGCTATGGTGTAAGTATTGCCATTGTGGCCGATTCCTAGCCACCGATGTGAGGTCTCTGGCGTGAGGTTGGAGAGAGACCTACATTGAAGACCTGTATTGAATTTCCACCACAGAGATGTGGGGGACGTAGATACCCTCAACAGCACAGATAATAATAATGTGGTAAATAATTAGGGAGTGGAGGATGTGGACTATTTATTACCTCAGTTTTAAATCACTTGTTAGTTTATATACTTTAATTTTGAATAATGGCCGTGTTTGACGAGCAGCTTCTGAAAATGTACTGGTTGGCTCTCGCCAGCTGGCCCCACACTGCCAGGGGCTCAGTGCTGGCCGTCACCTCTGCGTGGCGGGGACAAGGGGAACCAGCTCAGCGCTCAGCCGTCCGGTGCCCACGGGGCAGCAGGGTGTTCCGCCCCACCTGCGTGCTCCCTGGGGGAGGACGCCGTCCTGGGGTCCGCCTGCCCAGTCTCACTGTGCCACACATCAGCCAGGACACGACTCCCGGAAGGACGGCAGGACTCACCTGGTTTCTGGAAAAGGGTGGAGTAAGAGGGGGTGGCCTCGACTCGGTCGCATGGGTGTGGTCATGGGCTGGTGCCAGGATTCCAGATTCTTACCCCACCAATGACCCCACCACTGGGCTTCCCACAATGTGCCCCTCTAGTGATCCCTCTGTGACTTAACCCCCATCAGCGGCTCCCTGTTCCCCACAAGATAAAGTCTAAGCTCCTCAGCCTGGTCTGTAAAGCCCTAAGGATTTTTTTTTTTTTTAATTAAGCCCTCAGGAATTTGACCCTTGCTCACCTAGGTTCCAGGAGGAGCTAGACTTTCCATGTGGGATTTTTATATTTCTGAGCCGTTCCCTCAACCAGGAACACCTTCTCTCTTCTCGACCCAGCAAAAGCCTGTTCGTTCTTCTTGACCCAGATGAAATAGAACCCCTCTTTAAAAAAATCCCTGGCACCCTGTCCTCAGCCAGAACCTATTGCCCCTACTTTCCCGTCCCCAGGCCTGTGGTGCGTATGTATTTCTAACGCTTCGAGAGCCACCTTTTCACGAGGAGTGTGAGAGAGGTGTCCCCTCCGCTCTGGGGCCGGCTGCATGTCTTAGTCGTCTTGAGTTCCAGGCTCACGGCTGAGTCTCCAAAGGTGGCTGATAAGTGAAAATCCTGCTGCAGAATCTGAGCACTTGGGTATAAATTCACTGATGGCCCCGAGACGTCGCGTTTCAGAATGCTTCTCCAGACACCCCAGTGTTTGCTGCCCACCTGCAGTGGGCCGGTCCCTGCGAGGCTGGGACTCTAGGCCAGACCTCTGGACAAGACCGTCCTCCCTCCCTGCTGTGCAAGGTGCCTGCTCGCTCTCCCTCGGGGAGCACGGAAACACACGTGGTGCAAACAGGAGTGCGAACCGCCCGCAGGAGATTCTGCAGAAGGAACTCTGGGGCTGCTGGGGAGACCGGCCCACCTCAGGGCTTAGCGTGTGCATGTGTGTGGTGGGTGGGCGTGCACGCATGCTTCTGTATACGCACGCGCGTATATCTGTGTGCATGCGTGTGTGCGCATATGCACGCGTGTGTGGTGCTGAGGAGGCGGGAGCACCCCATCACCTTTCCTGAGACCTGAGACTCTCCTGGAGGCAAGGGAAGCCGTCTGGCCTCCCGACCCTGGAATCTCCGAGCCCCGGGTCCCCTTGGAGCTCGGCCTCTCAAGCATGGGTGTGCCCACAAATCCCCTGTGGACTTTTTGGAATGCAGGTCTTGCTCCAGTAGGTCCAGGATGGGGCCTTAGATGCTGCATTGCCCACATGCTTGCCAGGAAATGCTATTGCTGTGGGTCCAAGGCCCTTGCCACCACACCGGGCCCTCCGCTACTTCCCCTACTCCAGCCACATCTGCCAGGCGTCAAACCGCTATTTTTTGTCATTTGTGTGACCCACGTGGACTATTATTTATTATTTTCCTTCAAATTAATCGCTTTTTTCCACGTCGATACATTTGAAAATGAAACTCGATATCACTGCCATACATGTAAAGCCAGTGGTGTTTTTCTAACGCATTTTACGATACATTGATAAATATTAATTTGAAAATATCTGTCTGTGATGCCACCTCGGATGACCTTGTGCCTCCCAGTGATATGTGTACCACACCGGGCACCATGGACCTTGCCCACAAACTGTTCCCTAGAGCCCTAGCATCCCAAGGACGTGCCCAGGGCTTGGGAAGGAGTGACGGCCCAAAATTTCCAACTTTGCCAGGCGATCCCTGGTGGTTGTATCAATTCATGTATGTGGTATCAATACTTCCATAGCAGCCTGAGACTTCTCCTTGCTCTATATTGCATAGACAGGTGACAGCAAAAAAAGAGGGGAAAAGAATTACTAAAAATTCAGAACAAATAAAAAAAAAAGCAAAAAGTAAGATAGGGGGAAATAAATCCATTATATCAGTAAGTGTAGTAAATATGAATGAATTAAATGGACCAGGTGAAAGGCAGAGACTATAGGAGTGGAGTAAAAAATTCACACAGTTAATGCCATTTACAAGAGACATATCACACATGAGAGCACAGAAAAATTTACAGTAACGTGATGAAAAGGGTATGCCAGAAAACAGTTTTCCAAAGTAAAGCCAAAGAGAAATGTATCACACCAGACAAACCAGACACACTAATAAACCAAGATGTGTTATTAGTGACAGGAAGGACAGCTATCACTAGAAAGAGCATATTCTCAAAGTTGAATATAACTACTCAAATAGCTTCAAAAGATAGGAAACAAAAATTGATAGGGCTACCAAAAAACCCAGACATATTTGTTATCATCTTCTAGCCATTACTGATCAATAAAGCATAACATAAAAAGAAAATGAAATGAAAAATTGTGTAGATTATTATAATAAGAACCAAATGGAACTTCTAGAGATGAAAAATGTAACAACTGAAATTTGAAACTCAATAGATGGGTTTAAAAGTGGATTGGATACCACTGAGGAGAGATTCAACGAACTCAAAGATACATCAGAAGAAATTTTCTGGAACGTTGCACTAAGAGATAAAGAGACAAAGATACGAAAAAAAGTTGAGAAATATAAATAAGATATATAGGGCAATAAAGTCTAGTTTATGCTTCCCTAAAATTCTAGAAGGAGAAGAGAAACTGGAATAGGACAATATTCAAAGTACTAAGAAGAAGCCAGTATTTTTCACCACGGATTCATGTAGCCCAGTGAATCCTGTATAGGATTAAGGTAGAAAAAAAAAAAAAAGGAATTTACATCAAGATGTGTTATCACCATCATCACGCTCCAGAACCTCATGGCAAGTGAGCCCTGAATCCATGCCAAACATCGCACTGCAGAGAAGTGTTTACTTTGTGGAATTTTGAGAAAATAAGAAGGTAGAATTTAAACCTTGAACAGGTTTGGTACTTGGAGCAGTGATAAGAGTTAAAACGTTTTAAGGAAGTGAATAGCTTTAGACTTTGGGGAAATATGCAAAGTGAACATTTCAAGGACTTGTCCTCCAATGCCCTTTGCAGCCCTCGGGCTCTAAGCGGGGTTCCCACGCTGCATCCATCCGGTGCAATCAACAGAGCTTTAGGATAGTTTTGCCACCTTTTTATTTTCGTGACATGAACTCTCTGAAGAGCCCAGGCTCACTGTTTAAATTGCAGAATGCCTTAGATTTGGGATTTGCCTGATTGTTTCCTTTGGGGGGGTTCATTTAACAACTGCCTCTTCCCCCTGTAACTTGCAGAGAATGTGCTCAACTTTATAGGGAGTGTGCGTATAATAATTGAAAATATTATGGCCTTGTCCACACTTAGGCAATTAAAGGTGTTCGTTGTGGATGAACTTCAGGGGGAAATGAGTGTATAACTTTTCTCAATTTACATTTGCAAAATGAGAGACGTGCCAACCTTCTTCATGGAACACTTGCAAGCAGTTTAGACAACCTGGCAAATCTAACGAGAGGCAGAGAGGACCCCAGGATGGTGAGGAGCTGCTGGCCAGACCCGAAGGCTGGGACGCTCCAAAGCTGCACAGAACTGGGACCGGGGTGGCAGCCGCCGGCTCTGACTCTGGCTCTGCTGTGAGATATGAGGGAGCTAATGGGACACAGAAGATTTTAACGGCAACTTTAAGAACGAGAGAAAAGAAAATGCAAAGAAGCCTGAGGCTTGAAAGCAAAGAGGGTGTCCCTGAAAATAATATAGGGACATGCTAATATGCACATTTGCATTTATATAATTTACCAGTGTATACTGGTAAAAACTCAAGGCTCCATCAGACCCGAGTAAGGTCGAAGAAAACCATACGTTTCATATACTGTGTCCTTGTGTCCTTATGTATTTCCAAAAGACAACTGTTTCAACAGAGCAGCCTGAAGGATTTACTGTACATTGATCCTTGTGTTGTCTGAAGTAAGTAATTTGGGTAAACAACACCCAGCGAGGACCTCGTTCAGAAAGACCCCAGTGGAACAGGCATTTTCCAGGTTAGAGAGGACAGATGCAGAAACGAGCTTGTTTGGAAAACACCGCGAGCTTCTCCCCACGACCACTCAGCTGATCACCACCTGAGGAAGACAGGGCCGCGTGCTCTGAAAACCCCAGGCCGAAGGCAGTAAGGGACCCTTCCGTACTTTCCGCTGGTGTTGGCTGAATTTATTCCTTCACCTCAAATATTTTTGCTGGGAACAAGCAATCAAAAAAAAAAAAAAAAAACAGGCTGGAGCACTGGGAAAATATTTGCAAGGGTCAGAGCACACCTGGGGCCACACTGTTTCAATTAGTGACCCCCTAAGGCACTTCGCCGAGTCCGGCTGTGCTGTTTTGTGCTTGTTCTTTCCTTTCACGGCAGGAGAAGCCCTATGAGTCCCTCTCTGCCAGAAGACACACGGGCTTCGTTTCCCAAGCTCAGGAGTTCAGAGTATACCGGATGTCTTCGTCCTCTCCGTACTCAGCACGGGCCCTGTGGACGGGCACGGGCATCACTGAGGAGCTGGCAGGAGATGCAGGCTTTTACAGCGTTTAAACTTCCTCTCGAAAACGCGTCCAGACGTAACAGGAAAACAGTCTTAAAGATAATTTTGTCGTGTATGCAATACAAACGTCTTCTCGTGAACTTGAGCCCGAAATCTGTCCCCTGCTCTCCAAGGTGCCACGTTCCCGGGAAATAAACTCGAGAGCTTCTCGGAAGCAGTTCTGCGAAATCGATGTGGGACCGTGTCACAGGTCGTGATGTGCTTCTGACGCTGCGCCTCTGACGTCCTGGTTTCCACTGTCCCACGTACAACCTGTCCCACGTACAACCTGCCCCACGTACAACCTGTCCCACGTACAACCTGTCCCACGTACAACCTGCCCCACGTACAACCTGCCCCGAACGACATTGTCTGTCAGGCTTTGTTTTCGTGTGTTCAGTACTTTATAAGTTATGACATACGGCGCACCTGTAGAAAAATACGCACACGTGGCCATGACGACAATGCCCATGGCCATGGAGCCACCGCCCAAGTGAAGAATAGAGTATTCTCAGCGCTCAAGAGCCCAGTTCTTCACCCCTACCCAGGGATTACCTCCATTCTTTTATGATAGCTATTCCTCACTTAGCCTTTCTTTACTTTTTTTTTTTTTAAGTTCAAAGATCATCCTTTTTATTGTGGTTCCACAGTTCTCTCCATTCTGTGTTTCATTATATCTTCCACGTCTCTCTCCCCAGCCCCCCCTTCTTTCCTCCGCGCCCCATTTCTTCAAGGTTTCACAGTCCGTCTGCTCCTTCCGGTAAAAGGAAGTATCGGAATTTTCAAACCAACTCCTTGGCCACCGAGGGTCCCTGCCGGCTGTCACCCTTTCAGCCCCCCGCTGGCCGCCCCTTTCTTTGAGTTCACTATCTAGACAATGTAGCTGGGTTTTGCCTGGTTTTGAACTTGATACAAATGGAATCGTAGTGTCTGTCTTTTTGCATTTTATTTTGGTTTTGGATTCGCGGGACACATCCATGTTGTGTGTGGCTGTAGTTTGTGCATTTTCACTGCTGTAGACAGTCGATTTGATGAATAGAGCATGTGGGAACCTTTGGTAGAATATACTTTGGGGTGATGCCTGTTGAACTTTGTTGAATCTTGTCTTAGGGGCTAGTGTGTGGCCGATTTTCATAAATATTCTGTATGTGCTTTTAAAAAAGGATGCTCAGTTTGAGAGTGACTCTATTTGTCCAGTAGGCCAAGCTTAGTATTGCATGGTTTCTATCTTCTGCGATCTCACTGATTTTTTGTTTGCTTGTTCTGTCAATCACTGAGAAGTGTGTTTCTACTGTCCAGAATGATTGTGGATTTGTCTATTTCTCCTTTTAATTGAGTCGATTTTTACTTTATAAAATTTGAAGCTGTTTGGGGCCATCAAATTGTTGTATCTTCCTGAAGGATTAAGACTTGTATCTTACAGAGTGATTCTACCTCTAGTGGTGTTAAATTTTCTTTTAATTTGAATAATTTACCCGCAGGTTGTTGTGTGTTTTTCTACAGACACAATCGTGTCATTCATGGGTAGTGACAGTTTTGTTTTCTGGCCTCGTGCTTTGCTTTGGACCTCCGGCACGATGTTGAATAGAAGTGAGGATGGCAGGGGACCTCGCCGTGTTCCGGAGATTGAAGGGTCAGTGTTCCACACACTGCCACTAAGTAGGGATGTTGAACTTTATCAAATATAAATTAAACCTGGTCACTCTTATGCTCAGACCCTCCAGGGGTTTTCACATGTGGCTTAGTACAAAAGACCGAGTCTTTGCAATGACTTGAACCCCACTGTGGCTACAGCCTCCTCTCCTGCTTCTCTCTTATTCAGACAACCCCAGACACAACACCCTCTCTGCTGTTTGTTGTCCTGCCGCAGGGCCTTTGCACTGGCTGTTTCCACTACCCAGAATGCTCTTCTCTCAGACAACCCAAAGGCCCGGTTCCTCCCTTCCTTTAGACCTCTGCTGGTGAGTCTCCTTCTCCTGAAGCCTTAGTGATGTCCACTACCTCCTTCCTTGACACATCACTATTTAGGATGTGAGTTTCGTATTTATCAGGTCTGATTTTTTCATTTATCTGAGAATTACTGAGTGCCCCTGTGTGCCCAGTTCTGGGTCTCGGGCTTGCAGTGGTAAACAGGACAACCCAGATCCAGGCCTCAGGGCAGACATTCCAGCTGGAGGAAGACAAGGTGACATGCTGTTGCTCCTCTCATCTTAAGGAAAAATCCTTTTGCTTGACTCCACTTTCCCCTCTGGCTTTTGCCCATTTTTTTTTTTTTTACTCTATTTTATAACAAAATCCATCAAGAGATGTCTCCACTTGCTGTCTCCATGTCTCTCTCCTCCTATCGCTCCTTGGCACCTGCACCAGGCCTCCCACCGCCAATCTGCTGAAACTGTCTTGTCGGGGTCACCAATAACCCCCATGTGACTCCCTCCGGAGGGAGATGGTGCCTTGGGGGGACAGCACAGAGGCCTCTAAGGGGCAGATAATGGGAGATCCTTCATCTGGGTACTAAAGTGTTTATTTTGTGAAAATTCTTAGACCTGCACACTTAGGATTTATGCACTTTGCTGCATGCAAATTCTACCTTGATTGAAAAAAAAAAATCTAGACTCAACAAGCCTTCCCGCCGCCACCGCGCCTACCTCGGTCGAAGTCGCACTGTTTCCAGTCTTGTCCGGGGACCGTCTATCTCTCATATGGCCACAGAGTGGTCCTTTTACTCATCATCAGAGTTTATCATTCCCTGCAGTTTCCCTCAGAGTAAAGTGCCCAGTCTGTCCGGTAACCCCCGAGGCCCTCGCTGGCGCAGTTCACCTGCGGCTCCTTGCTGCCTTTCCGCAGGCCGGGGCTGCTCCCATCAAGGCCTGTGCCCCGATGTTCCCTCCATTTGGGGCACTCACCCCCCGGGGCCAACTCTTCACAGCCTTTGCTCAGTGTCCCCTCAGGGGGCCCTCCCCTGACAGGCCTACTGATCTCACGTCCAGCATCCCTCCGGCATCCCTGAGCCTCCGTAGTCTTACTCTGTGATCATTACTTCACCGTAGCACTTTCTTCTTGACCTAGTGGTTTCGATGGTAGTTCCTCCTTCCCCCCCCAAAAAAAAGATATGCCCACCCAGAACCTATGCATGTGAGTTTTTATTTGAGAAAAGGGCCTGTGCAGAGGTCATGAAGTTAAGGATCTCGAGATGAGTTCGTCCTGGATTAGGGTGGGCACTAAATCCAATGCCGGCTGTCCAAGGGGGAGAGAGAAGGGGCGGAGGCACCCGGAGAAGGTGATGTGCAGCCAGAGGCAGAGATGAGAATGGTGCGTCTACGAGCCGAGGAACGCTGGAGGCCAGCAGGAGCCGTGAGAGGGGCGTGGAGGTTCTCCGTCAGAGCCTCCAGAGGATCCCCCTCTACCACCAGCCCACCCCGGTTTAGGAATTCTGGCCTCCAGAACTGTGCAAAGATGAATTTCTGTTGTTCTGACCCGCCACGTTTAAGGTCATCTGTTACAACAGCCCTAGGAGACTAATGTACAGACTGTATCATTTACTGATTACTACGTATTGTTTATTTTCTACGTTCTATTCCTGTTAGCTCCATGAGGGCCTACGTTATTCACTAACTGTTCATGGTGAATTTCAAATACCGGTGCCTGGCACATAATAGGCGCTCACGCTGAAAAAGAATTGACTTTAGTTATAAAGTGTAGTACATACCGGTTAAAGTACGCTACGATTTGGTTGAAGAGATAAATTGTACTATACGATTTGTGTATAAAAAATGGAATGGACTGCTGATGCCCACAGCGACATGAATGAGTCTGAAATACACTTGGCTGAGGGGAAGAAGCCAGACGTGAGAGCGAACATTCTGTGTGATATCATCCCATGAGGTTCTAGAAAAGGCGCACCAAAGCTCTCGGGAGAGAGAGCAGATCAGCGGTTGCCCAGGGCGCACCGAGGAGGAGGCTGACCGCAAACGGGGAGGAAGGAACTTTTGGGGACGATGAAAAGATGTCCTTGATTGTGGCGGTGGTTATAAATCTATCTGGATTAGCCCAAATAAATTCACCAGACTGTCCCCTTAAAATGGGAGCATGGTTATTGGGTGAAAATTCGACCTCAAAAACGGTGATCGAATAAGGTGCTTTGTTTGTTTACAGTAATGTCATCATCATCTAAACCAAGCGCCCACTGATTGCAGACCTAGGGGCAGGTCTAAAGATGTTATTGTTAAGTCCAAGAACAATGTGGCAAGAAGGCACAGTGCGAGGGAGCAGACACTATAAAATCGAAGTGACAGAAAACACACAGTTCTGAGGACTGGGCGCTTGATGTTAGAATCCACGCCACAGTCCGGTGGCAGCCACGTCCCCTGCTGCCCCCGGTCCCGCAAATCGCCGGCCGCGGGCCTGCGGGAGCCTGGACTGGGGAACCCGGCAGCTGCCCGGGGCATACTGGTCGTGGTTCCTTATCCATCCCCCTCACTCGTGCTTCTCGCCGTCTCGCTCTTCTCTCCTCTGCGAGGGGCTCCGTTCTGATAACCGATCATTGTGTTCACTTGCAGAGTCAACACCGGATAAAGCCTTCGGAGGTTGAGTGGAATATTAATCAGTTATCGATTCGGAAACACCACTGGTGGCTTTCAGCTGTTTTATAAGAAAGGAAAATTCCAGACCGATCTCTCACATGAATATTGATGCAAAAAAATAAAATTCTAAATAATGTATCTATCAGCTAATAGGAACCGGTAAGATATACAAAGACAGCACACTACGACTCTCACGGGCCAGGCCCCGGGCGGGAGGCTCTGAGACAGAGACTGGCGTGCAGGACATCAGTCAGCGAGTGCCCCTGGGAAGGGAAGGAGGCAGGACCGGGCAGGTCGGGTGGAAGGGTCCTCGACCCTCTGGGCAGCTCCAGAGATGGGACACACGTCAGGTCCCAGGCCGGGGCAAGTGGGCCTGGCCTTCACGCTCCTCACTGACTGCTGCTGGATACGGCCACCCTGAAGGGGATATGAACTTGGACTAGGGGCTTCTCTACAGCTGGGTGGTCTGCAGAGGCCCAGCTGAGGGCCAGCAGCCGGGGCTGTCGTCCTTTATTTCTCAAGGACATTACCGAGAGCACAGCAGCAGCCAAGGCAAAGCCCCGGCTGCTGGGACAGATGGCCGCAGGACAGTGAACCACGTTTATCCGTGGAGCCGCTGGCCCCATGCTAACGACCTCTTTTTAATTCAGGAGGTTTATGACACAGGCTAAGGGGCCAGCTCCCTGGGTCCTTCTCCCGCATACCAAAAAGGACAACACAGAAACGAAAGGGGCAGGATGACTGTAACACAAGCTGGGGTACTATGTTTAAGTCAGGGCTCTGAAGAGGAAGGAATGGGACTCTGACTCATGAGGTGGGCCCCTTTGGGCAGGCGTCCTCAAAAACCCTGACTCCCTGCGTCCCCCTGAACCCTTGGGTCCAGCAAGTGGCTCACGGCTTCGTGCTGGCGAAGGGTGGCCCTCCTCACCTGGAGATCATTCAAAGGCCTCTCCGGAGAGAGGAGACTGGCGAGGTAAGCTCAGCCCTCCCTAAGACCGGCCCCCACCTGCCCTCATTACTCCTCCACAAACAAATAGGGTCGAGTACCAGCATGGCTTGTGTAGACAAATACCATCCTGCTTACGGGGGAAGTGAGTTATTCTCCCAGAGAGCTGAAGAACCTGGCTAACCTGGACCGGCAGGGACTAGATGGGCACGTGTGGGCGCAGGTCTGAGGATGCTGGTCCGGTGGCAGGTGGAGCAGAAGCTGGATGAGGAAGACTGTACTGACATGGGGTTCTAGTCCGTGACTTAGGATTCGGCACCCTGACAAGGGCCCATGAAGCCAGTCCCAACACACTGCTGCAGTGGCTCCCTGGGCCGCGACGATGACAGCGTACCAGGGGGTGAGGTGGGGACCCCACGACCGCAGCGTCCGGGGGAGGGGTCAGCGGGACGACATGCCAGGGAGCCCGCCCATGGGCGAGGACATGCCCTTCACTGGGACAGTGAGGGATCCAGCATTAACCCCAGACGCTCAGTGGTGGCGGTCCTGCTGGCTGGAGCTGCCAAGAGGAGATGCTCGTACTTGGCTGGGCTCCCCAGTGTCAACGGCTAGGATTCCAGAAGGAGAGTCTAATGGCGCACTTGGCCATCAGAAAGAAAGACGAATGCAGCAGCCTAACGGGCTGCAAGGCGGGAGGAACAACCGGGAGCCGCAGACCGGTGGTTAACAGAACATGGTGTCCCAGAGATGAGCCGAACGGGCAACCAGTGAAAACAAACAGCTGATGAGTAAACACTGATGTCAGCCTCCGCGGTGGAAAACCGTGACCTCATGCAGGTCCCAGACCCGAGTCAGCTCAGTTCCAGCGCCCGTCACCTGGAGGGGAGGCTGGGTCCCCTGAGGAGGGACCCTATAGCACTACAGCAGTCACACATTTAGATCCCCACGATCTTCCCCAAAGGGCCCTGTGGCTATCAGAGTAACTGGACACTGGGAAAGTGGAAGACACACCTCCTTCAAGAGCAGCTGGGCTGAGGGCCACGGCCGACATGCCCAGGGATACCAAACACCACCACAGCCCTCTCCCGTTAGAACGGGGCCACGCAGGAGCCAGGCCATCAACACTGTTCCAGCCCAAGTCCATCTCAGAATGGATTCATAGCGTCTGTGGATCCACCTGTGGCTACTTCCTGGTTCCTGAGTAGATTCTAGATGAGTCTGCTTAATTGACGGACCCTCACATAAGTTTCTTGATCAGAGGAGTGAGAGCCGGAATGGTCCAAAAGGCTTATTTTGGGCTCAGAATGCTTTTCCTACCTCCCCACCCCCACCCCACTCCTCCTGGCCCTGATCAGAGGCAACACCCAAGTAAATGGCAAGTGATCTCCACGACACCCACTGAATAGCTCCTGCGAACAAAACAAAACCCAAACGTATCAAAAAAAAATAACAACAATGGAGCATGGAAGCTGACAGCGGACGGACATAAAGCGGGAACTCAGTGGCAGCCTCTGTGCTGGATGTGGCACCTCCATGGGGCCAGACGGGCCCAGCCTCTGGGGCGTGGTACGAGGCTGCGGCTCTGGTTAACGAGTTCCTTCCAATCCCCCTTCGAAAACAGAATCCCGAACAGGTCACGAAACTCGCCGGGGTCAGACAGCAGACAGTCACGGTTTGGCCCCGGGAGCGGCTGACTCTCCTGGTCTACGCCGCAGGCTGCCCTGGCGAGGAAATGTTCACCGGACCCCTGAACAGGAAGCGGCAAACCATCTGGATCCTCGGTGGACATGTGCATCAGAGAGGAGGGACCAATCCTGTGAAGATTGGAGGCCGAACTCGGTGGGAAAGCTTCTGGAGGCCCAGGGATCCGGGGACTGCTGGGGACATCCCTCTTGGGTCAAGCAAGAGCCGGTTACTGGATCTAGAACTTTCTACAACTAGGAAAAGCACGACACCCGACAGTCTGGAGCCGCATGTCGCACACTCGGCAACACCGCTCTGGAGGCTGTGTCTCAAGCACATGGAGTCAGAGAGGGCTCGGTGGCCCTCCGTGCCGCGGACTGCAGTGCGAGCTATGCTGGCGCTTGGGCCACATGGCCCAGGTGACCGGGGTAGCAGTGGCACAGACGCTTACAGGCCCTGACTGTAGAGTGTGCGGAAACTTCTGGGCTTCTGCAGAAAGGCAGCAGAGAACTTTCCACTCTGAAAAGTAGCTCCTGGCATGCTACTGGGTCCTCCATCATGAGCGGAGTCTTGCCAAACCCTAAGCCGTAAGGCCAGGTGGCACGCCGTCAAATCCGTAACAAAGTAAACATGGCACACTCAGGATGGGGCAGGAAGGTCCATAGGGCACGAGCGAAGGGCACGAACAGTGGTCTGGGCTCCCATGTCATGGCACTAAGACCTTGCCCTCAGCTCACACCGCCCATGGCAACAGAGACGGGAAGAAAGTCCGGGTTTGGCCAATGAATGGGCCAGCTCCACATCCGGGGCCAAGGCCCAAACGGCTTGCTGCTTGCCCCACCAGCCCTCTCGGCGGCTGACGCCATGGTGGGTGGGCTCTTCCCTGGGGAGCAGAACTCCAAGCGGCCCACCTGGTCCACTTGGTGCGCAGGGAGAGGTCAGAGGTGAGACTGTACGTGGACCCCTGGCAGTGACGACTGGTTCGGCTGGAGGGCCGGGGTCCTGGAAGGATCAGATGAAAACAAGGGGGTCTGGAGGAAAAGCATGAGGACAGACTCACGGGAATGAGCACAGAGTGTGTGGATGGATTTGTTAAAGGCTTTTTTTTTTTTTTTTAAGAGCAGTTTAGGTTCACAGCAAAATTGAGTGAAGATACAGTTCCCATACCCCGCCCCCCGCCACGTCCCTGTCCCCACAAACGCAGTCTCCCTCATCAGATGACAACAGCCCCGCCAGGATGGAACATTTGTTACGACTGATGAACCTGCACTGACGTATCACCACCACCCAGAGTCCACGTTTATCTTCGGGTTCACTCTCGGTGTTGTGCGTTTCATGGGTTTGATAAGTGTATGGTGACGTGTACCCACCATCACAGTACCCTCCAGAGTGTTTTCAGTGCCCTAAAAAGCCCGTGCTCCACTGTTCATCCCTCCTCCTGCCCCAATCCCTGGAACAACTCCTCTTTTTATTATGTTTTTTTCTAGAATGTCATGTAGTTGGAATGATATAGTCTGTAGCCTTGGATTGGCTTCCCCCACTTAGTAACATACATTTAAGGCTCCTCCATGTCTTTTCATAGCTTGGTAACTCATTGCCCGTTAGCTCTGAATAATATTCCATTGTCTGGATGGACCAGTCCGTTTATCCAGTCACTCACTGTAGGACACCTTGGATGCTTCCAAGTTTTGACAATGATACAGAAAGCTGCTCTAGACATTCATGTGCAGGTTTTTGTGTGGGCATAGGTTTTGAACTCTTTTGAGAAAACCCCAACGGGCATGACTGCTGAACCAAGTACATACAGCTTTGTGGGAAACTGCCAAACTGTCTTCCCGAGTGGCTGTGCCATTCTGCATTCCCACCAGCAATGACTGAAGAGTCCTTGCCGGGCCACAGGCTCACCAGCGTTTGGGGGTGTCCGTGTTCCGGATTTTGGCCCCTCTAACAGCCGTGTACCGGTAAGTAACTCACTGTTTTAATTTGCATTTCTTTGATGACACGACATATGGCATGTTTCCACACGTTTATTTGCCAGCTGTACCTCTTTTTTGATGAAGCGTCTGTTAAGATCTTTGGCCCATTTTTTTAATCAGGTTGTTTATTTTCTTCCTGGTGAGTTTTAAAGAGTTCTCTGTATGTTTTGGATAATATACAAAGTCCTTTATCAGCTGTGCCTTCTGTAAATATTTTCTCCCAGTCTGTGGCTTGTCTTCTCAGCCTCTTGACGTTATCTTTTGCAGAGCAGGAGTTTTTTTCATTTTAATGAAACCCAGCTTCTCGACTCTTTCTTTCATGGGTCACGCCTTTCGTGTTGTCTCTAAGAAGTCATCACCGTACCCGAGGTCATCTAGGTCTTCTCCTGCGTTATCCACCAGGAATTTTACAGTGTCATGTTTTATATTTTGACCTGTGATCCACTTCGAGTAAATTTTTGTAGAAGGTATAAAGTCTGGGTCTCGAGTCACCTGGTTGCGTTTGGAGGTCCAGGAGTCATAGCGGGCTTCCTGGTGATAGCTGGGAATAGCCACAGATGGGGAGTTTTACAGCGTGAGATTGACAGCGTGACGAGGGTAAATAAGCAGGGGCTCAGACCCGTAAGACAGGAAGCAGGCTCACGAGGCAAGCAACGCTGACCAGCAGAAAGGCTCGCTGAGGGCGAGGGGAGGGCTGGAGCAGGCAGTGGAGGAATGCGGAGATGTTTTTATACAGCATCTCAGGAGGTCCCCAGCGGGACTGAGCCCCAGCTGCCCACGCGGGTTACTCTCTCACCGTGTCTCAGTTCCTTGGTGGAGCCACTTCCCCAATAAACCACCTGCATCCGTTTCCCCATCCTCAGGCCTGCGTTTGGGAGAACCCAAGTGAGACCCTTTTCAATGAGGAGGCCTTGCCGGGAACCTTGCTGAACTCCTGACGTGCTACATCTCTTTCTGCTAGAAGACAAATGTGTTTGGGCTGCTACGGTGTCTTTCTAGGGAGACCCATGCTGGCTCTGGGTGGCAGTAAGCTTCTTTTCGAAGGGATCATGAAAACCCATCTAATAAGCTGTTAATAAGATAGCAGGCCCACTGTTATTTTTAAAAAATTATAAAGGATTTCCGAGACTCAATTTTGCTTTGTCTAACATCGGTAGTTTTTTATCTGTAAAACACTGAAATCTTTTCTTCCATGCAGTTACATTTTGTTTTGTTCAAATATCGTTGTCTAAATACTATTATTTTGTCTAAATACTAAATAATATTTTGCTGAGTGGCTTTTATTTCTGAAAGGTATGAGAGAAATCATATCTTGAATTTCTAATAGCGGAGCATTAGAATATAAGCTTTTACACATAAGCAGAAGGAAATCATTAATTCCGATTTTTTGCAATCCAATCCAACATGTCTAAAGGTAGCAAGCATTTAGAAAAGTAAACATCTCTATATATCCTTTTCAGTTCACCAGAATGTAAATAAGAAATAGCAAAGGCTTTATCAAATAAGATGACAAATTCAATGCAGAGCAGTATTTTCCTCTGAAAGAGTTTTAAGACATAAACAAATGATCATTCAACATATATTTGGTATAGACTCAAAATGTAACACAGAGTGAGAAGAAATAAACAAGAGTTGAACAGAAGAAATCAATAACAAAAACCTGTTACATTTTATTTTTGTCAACCAAAGGTCCGGGTCATAATTTACAGGAGCCTAGGATTTTCAAGTTCAACCAAAAGCACCAAGCAGTCTATACAGCTGATTATAATGAAAGGTCAGCAGTCGAGGCTTGGGACACCATTCCTGGAACACCAAAATATGGAGACGGAAAAGGCTTTCTTTCTTGGTTAAATGAGATAAATCCTAAACTAGGTAAATATTTAAAAACTAAAAATTTAAAATGCGTTTTGTTAAGGGCATGAGTTAAAACATACACACAGACACACACACACACACACACACACACACACACACACACACCCTGTGACCATACCAGAGCATAGAAAGCATTTATAGGTAAAAAAATCAGCATGTTGATTTATGTCAAAGAATGTCATATTTGTGTA
Source organism: Macroglossus sobrinus (assembly GCA_004027375.1). NCBI lineage: Eukaryota > Metazoa > Chordata > Mammalia > Chiroptera > Pteropodidae > Macroglossus > Macroglossus sobrinus. The sequence continues at coordinate 28,668 of PVKZ01004668.1, read as the reverse complement.
TCTCCATGCAGGCACAATTTTAAGGTTTTAAGGTTTCAGAAGTACTTTCGAATTCCTTATTGAAATGGGACACACCACACAGAATATTTCAAAGACGAGCTGAACTGCTCCCTAGCAATTAAAGTTTCTCAAGATGCCTTCCTCCCCTACAGGCTTCATCAAACTAAGAAAGATGAAGGTAGAAAATAATTAATTAAGTGGCTTCTGAAGGATACACTTAAGCCATTTAATCGAGAATTCTGTTTCTGAATGATAGAGAGTATCCTGGTCCATCAATAATGGAATGGATTTTTAGAGAGAGTATCAATTTTGGGCTAAAGAAACATGGGGAGAAACTGGAACACTCAGTGAAGCCCTAGAAGGACACAGAAACTGACAGTGACCAAAACGGTGAGCGGTGGGGGAGGGGCCTGCAGTAAATGCACGCTTGTCAGTGGATCCTCCCACTTCCTCCGATTAATTCATCTTTTTAAGGCTGCCTTTTGTGTCCTTTCACCTTAGTCTTTCTCATTTGTTCCTTCGATATTTTAACATAAAGACTACAAGAAAAATAACAAATTCAAGACTAATAATAAAAGCTTCAATAAAAATAACGAGCCTTACCCTCTGGTCATTAAACTCTTAAGGTGAATAAAATCATCATTTGGGGATGTGGAATTACCTCTCTTAGTGTTCATATAGGCTGTACCATTCAGCTCTGGGAAGTGGGAATAATTACTTTCTAAATAATGTGTAAAAAGCGCTTTCCTTCTGAGGCATTACTGCTTCAGGACTTTATTTGACTATCTCACAGCAGCGTGCCACATTACACAACTGCAGATACGATGCCTCATTTCTAATGATGTATCCAAATCACTCAAGAGAAAGCAGGACCCTTGCAAATGGTATAATCAAAACCTCTTGAAAACGCAGTTACTGTTGATGCACATGAGTCAACTATAATCAAAAGCTGAATCTGAGGTCTGGTCATTGATTTTATGATGCATATAAAAGTGTTCTTATCTAACACATAATTTAAAAAATATTCTGGAAACTGAAAAGTAAAGATCACAGCAGCCCCCCCTTTATCCGCAAGGGATACATTCCCCGACTCCTGAGCGGACGCCTGAAACCATGAACAGTGCCAAACGCTGCAGATACTGTTCTTTCCTATACGTACAGACCTTTTAACTTAAAGGAAGCACTTCACACTTCTCCTTGGCATATCTGAATGGCCAGCATCTCCACTCTTATGCCTTGGGGCCATCACTAAGTGAAATAAGGATCACTTGATCACTGCGATACCGTGACAGTCAAGCTGATAACCAGGATGACTGCTGAGCGACTAACAGGCAGGTGGAGTACACAGCGTGGGTGATCCCCATCCTGGCCGGGATGGAGGGGGATGACACGATATTTCATTGCACTACTCAGAACGGTGTGTAATTTAAAACCTATGAACCGTTTATGTCTGGAATTTTCCATTTAATATTTTTAATGAGATAACTGAAGTTGACTGCAGGCAACTGGAACGGCGGAAAGCGAAACCGCGGATAAGGAGGGATTACTGTACATTTATTCTGACGCCAGATACTTCCTCAACCGTAGAGGCACAGGATGTACCTGACTTCTCTATCAGTATTCTCACGATAAACCGTGTTGCAAAAAATGTCTGAATCTCCACCGATAAACACAGCATTTAGATATATTGAAGTAGTTAATCGAATTCTCACATTCACTGTTAATTTTCCTCGTCACTAGTAAAAATGCTGCCTATAAAAGGTGGTATTCGCATTTTCAATAAATACGTGTATTTTTCTGATGATCAAATAGAGAAAAGGAATTAGGTTCCATTTTAAAAATAAGGTTTATTTGTAATAACTATCTTTAATAACTCCATATTCATATTTACCCTGGGGGATGCACACGTATAGATATTACTAGCTTTAACATTTAATAAAAAGGTATACTCTTTATACTAATGCAAAAGGATAAGACTCTTCTTTCTACCCCCAAAGTCTCTTCTTTACTGTAAAGAATTCTCAGTGCATTTGAACTGAGACTCTGGAGCGCTGGGCAGAGGGGAATCTGGGGTGACTGATTGGAATCTGTCGGTCTCTCTCGTCTCAGTTAAGCAACTGCAAATTGGAACTCTAGTTCTAAATATTAGAAGCAAAGTCTAAATATTAGAAAAATAAAGAGAGGGAATATAACAAACTGCTTCAAAATACATGCCTGAGGTGAGAGACAGCTTATGCTTTCGTGTGGTGGCAGCTTCCATGAAATTTTCTTTCGTTTTTAATCTTCAGGTTCATATCTGGGAAGAGAGATAAATTAAAACAAGAGCATAATGTCAGAATACCTTTTGTTGTTACTGTTACCAAGAAAGTTTACTTGGAACACTTCTGGTGACGAAACAAGTAGGCTGCATTTTTCACTTTGCATCACGGCTAACGTGGAAGTCAGATGCACGCAAAGCCCTGGTGACAGTGACCTAGAGGGGACTCCTGAAGCGGGCAGAATGGGCCAGTGAACTGCTAAGATATCATCAGACTCATGTCTCTGTATCTGGCATTTAGATACATGACAGCTCAGTACAGTAGAAAACCAAAAATTATCCAAATCGTCAGGCGGACACCAACATGTGAGTAGTTAACGAGCCCCCATCTCCAAGGACAAATGTGATCTTGGACTCACTTCCTAGCTGTTCTCTACAATCCTGATAAAGGTAAAACGTCAGCTGAGTTTCCAGGCAAAACCGCTGATGACAAAACTGACCCTGATGAACAGACTCCGTCCAGACCAGGATGACTGTGAATGGACCGTAAGGTCGCGGTGAGAGCCTTGGCTTTAGGCTTCCCTCTGTGCGGGGAATTCTTGTAACCTCATGTGGCCCCACCTGGGCATCAGGTGGCCAGACAAGTCCTATGTGGAGCGTGGACTTCTCAGCCATGCTGGCTATGGCACCCACCTGCGTGGACCTCATTCCCTCGCACCTAAATTGCCACCTGAGGGCACAGTATGCCCAGGTCTGGGACGTGGCAAGGCCAGCACGAGGAGAAATGCCCAAGGCTGGCCTGCTGCTTGCTGTGTGTCCCGTCCAACGCCCTGCTACGCAATTCCCCCGCCGAGAGCAGCCGACTCAGCCCTGCATGAGCCTCTATTCCAGCTGCACCGAAGCAGCAACCAAGAGGGCGTTATGGACCAGGCCCGGCCTGGGACCCTTCGCCCAACCCCCTGCAGGCTCTGACCACACAGTGGAACGACTCCCCCCGAGCCGGCCCTGGGGACACAGCCCGGCTTGAAGGAAGCACAGCCCCAGCGGGGACACGAGTCCCAGGGGCAGGGCCCACAGTGCTTACTTGGCCAGTCTTCTCCTCAGGTCTCGGATTTGGTCGTTCTTCTTGGTGAGAATCTCCTTCATGTTGCGGTAAGCTGCCGTCTGCTGGAACTTCTTCTCTAATTCCTGTGTCGTGAAATACGTCAGCCCGTTACAAAAGAATAGGTAAAGAAAGAATGAACAAACCTGAAGAAAATGTATATTTTTTGCTCTAATTTGACTAGTCTCCTGCTTAAATTATTTCCTACTAATTTTAAAAATATATACTCACGTAAAATTAAGATGATCCAAACTTTAAAAAAGATATTCTTTGAAATGAGAAGCCAATCAAATAGTAACATTTTCCCAAATGTAATGTTAGCAAATAACTCAGAAATACCAAGCCCTAGAAAGGAGATCTATTTGAAAGAGTAAACTGATTTTCAGGTAAAAATAGGCATGATCTTTTCCCAAATCCCAAAGGAGTGTCACTATTATAGGAGCAGGATTTTTAAATTAGCTAAATTTTTGTTACCAAATTCTGAAGAGTCTAATCCTTAAATAACCCAGTCCTCAACATATTTCATATAAATTAAGAAAAAGGCATAGAATCCTTTTTAAAGAAGTCACCCATCCCTCTATCAGGCTGTAGAAGGGACGGATGGAAGGGGGATGGGGAGCAGGGCCACGGAGGGAAGCCACCATGGAGGAGAATGCCACCACGCCACAGGGAGGGGTGGAGATTTTTATTATCACAGAGCTTTTAGCGCCAAAGATGGGAGAATCTCAGCGCCCAGAAATGACAAATCTTTAGAACATGTACTGGTTAAAACCTTGAGAAAAAAATAACATAAATCTACAGTTGTCCAATCAATTCCTCCCTTAGTCCCCCCTGTTCCTCTGTACTGCGTTTGTCATTTAACTGGACATTTAGAGACAAGTCTGACCTTTTCGGCCATGCTCAGCTGCTCCTGAACCCTGAGCAGGTCATGCTTGGCTGTCGCTAGACTCTCCTCCAGGGACTTCTGATTTTCTGTCTTGTCGTTAAGTGTCTTCTGAAACTCACTCTTTAAAGTGGCAACTGTGTTTTCCAAGTCACTCAAATCTTCAGCCTTTATAAAATCCTATGAAAAATACACACATCCTCATAACCTCACACTGACATCTGAATTAGTGACTGTTTTAGACAGTGATTCACCATCCAGGGAGATACAGGTGAACTAGGTGTTGCATGTGCACGTCGGTCACCTGGGCCAGCAGCCTGGGTGCACTCCAGCAACTTGGGGGGTTGCCAGCACGCCCCCCAAGTGCACCCTCGGCCTTCAGTGCATGGTGTCCTGCACAGGGCAGACACTCGGTCACTGATTTCCAAACGTGATTACGTGATTTATGAACTGCTAGGATTCCAAAGAGGAACAAGGGAGGTGAGACCCTAAATGTGATGAGGCTGCGTGTCCCAGAGTTGGGAGGCCAAACAGGTGTCATGTTGAAAAGTCAAGTTCAAAAAATCCCAGTGAAGAATTTTGAAATTATATACAGATGGAAGAATAATTAATGCATTTATATCAATAACATTTTACTTTTTACAATAAAATATGAGAGCCAATTCAGTGCTTATTGATTTTATGGTTTGCTAAATTTACCATATTTTAATTTTTTTATATTAATGCAATATGCACATTTGCACACTTTGTCAGCTTAATACAAGCAGCTGGATCCTTTCTCTACCTAGATCTTGTTTTTGACTGGATAAAATTTATAACAGAAAGAAAAAGTTGTATTAATAAGACAGGAAAATGGTCTATAATTGCTAAATATGAAGATGAAGCAGTACTATCAACAAAAGAAAAATTATTTACTCATTTTTGAAACAGGATCTTTCAAAAGTGTTTATTTCTGCAACTAGTGAAGGCATGTATGCATCTTGCTTTTGCCAAAATCTTAAAAGTAAAACTGGAGCAAAGTTCAAAATGGCTTTTAAAACAAATTCACCATCCAAAATGTTTGCAATTGTTTTCCTTTGGGGGAATTATAAAGCGTTTTGGAGTTATTTAGCTCTCTGTTTTATACATCTGTGGTCCTTAGTATATAATGATTGAAAATTACATGTATTTTCCTTTGTTTTTTTAGCCATAGAAGAAATACCCTCTTATTTGAAAGCTATCTAGCTACGAATGAAATGATGTAATGTCTGAGATTTCATCTAAAAAAACAACAACAGGGGTGGGATCGGGGAGAAGAAAGCAGAGGTAGATACGAAGCCGGCCCGGCCTTGCCTAATGACTGGTAAAGCTGACTGCTGCGAACCTGGGGTGCATTACACTAGTCTCTCTACTTTTGTATGTATTTGTAATTTTCTGTAGAAAAAGTATAACACGAGCCTAGGGGGGCAGGTTTTGGGACTGTGTAGTAGACATGTACAATGACAATAAAACCACTAGAAAGGCCAACACTGCAAGGACAATTCACTCATATGAGATCCTATTCAGCTTTCAGCCTCCACAGACGGCCCCACGAGGCAGAGCTGAGCGCAGATGACTTCCGGCAGGTGAAGCGACACTCAGCCATCACCCTCAGACAAGCCCGGAGATCATGGACACTGGATTTCGTTGTATTACACAAGTACCACTAGATACAGATGGATTTGAAGATTTATAACAGGTAAATTCACTCCATTTTATTGGACTCAAGAAAGGCTAAGTATTAAGTTTTGCATAATAAAACCCACATACAAATACAATTATAACTAAATACTCGTCTTCGTTTTTTTTTTTCCCACTATAATTGGGATATCAAAGTGAAAGGGGTAAACTTTAAAAAAATAAATTCAAGCCCGTATGCCAACGGGCTCGTGGGACACGGGAGGCACGCGAGCTGTGCACCCGCCCCTCTGTCCTGGAGGACGGAGAGCAGAGGGCGCTGGTCCTCACCTGGCCTCTCCTGGACAAGGTGTCCCAGTGCAGGACAACAGTGGCAGGGGAGTGGCAGGGGGTGGGGGATGATGAACAGTAACTGAAACTTAATATTACGTTTATACTTTTATTTTATTTCAGCAAGTCGGAAAAAGATAGCTACAACTGATCTCACCTTTTGATTTCCTTGATTGAGCTGTAAGTCCCGCAGGGCTCTCTCTAGTTTTGACTTCTCATCCAGGGCGTTCGTAGCCTGTAATCAAGGTTAAACAAAGCACATTCAGTATTCAGTCTGTAAGTCACTCTCCCACGAACCTTGTTAAAGTATTTCTCAGTTACCTGTATTTCAATGGTCTTCAGCCTCGACTTCAATTTCTCGTTCTCTTCTTGGAGTCTTAAAATTTCCTTTGTGGGTAAATTCAAGTTTTATTATTTCAGCCAACTATTTTGAATACATGAAATTACTTGTTTCACTTAAAAATTTATTTTAAAATCAGATTTAAATTACATAATAGATCAGAAATCGGCATGCCCCCGGTTATTGGTAATATTCTAATTCTACCCAGCCCACAGGCCTCACCCCAGGGGGTCATCTCTGACTCTAAGACTTCTAGTTCCTTCTCTCACAGCCTCAGACTCTCATCAGCCCTCCGCTCTCAGCCTTTCCCAAAGCCCCCCTCCTATGCCATCTCTCACCTTGCTGATCCTGCAACTCTTGGGTCTGTTCTCGGCCTACACTGCACACCGCTGTCACTTATCCTGAAACACAAGCTTCCGCGTGCCACTACCCTGTGCCCAAGCCCCTAAATGTTTCTGACAGAGAGGAGGCCAAATACCTTTGCTTGTAAGCAGCTTAATCACTAGTCACCTGTCGGTCCAGCCTTATTTCTTACTATACACACCGGCCCACCCGAGTGCTGCTCTGTTCCCACCAGGCCAGCCTGCCCTCTGCCTCTGACAGCTGCCTGTTCTGTTCCCTTGCCCGCTGGGCCCCCTCCTCCTGCCTCTGACAACTTAACCCGTCTTTACTCTTTAGCTGACTCAGGCCCTGCCTTACCCAAAAGTCTGTCCTCGACTGCTCTTAGCCACACAGAACTGTGTCTTCTCTGCCACCCTGTGGTGCCTGTGGCTCCTGTGGCACACACATTAGCATTCTCTGATCTGATTCCTGAAGATCAGTTCTCCCTTCCCAATGAAACTTGAAGGTTTTTGAGGGCAAAAGGTCATGTATCATACTGCTTTTTATCTATCTGCGTGATGTTAACAATACCGGAGTCATGAAGAATATTTATCTGTAGATTGGTAATTAATTTTCACAAATTTCTCAATAAAATTCTCTTAATTGCTATCACAGCCCAAAAACTTGTAATGTACATCAATAAACACTGTCAAAAATTCCATGCTCTTCACTTCACCATGAAAAGATGTGACCTGGAGCTGCTTCAGCCCTTCTGGAAGGTAAGTGTGCCCTCTTCTGGCCCACTGGGTACCATTACGTCAAACAACTACAACGGACTAATTGCCCTCCCGGCCCAAAGCCTGAATGGGCCTCCTCTCAACCTGTGCAGGCGACCCGAGGGCACAATAGAGGGTCTGTCATTTCTCAAAATGACGGCAGCGTTACCTTGTTCAGGAGTTCTGTCGTCCCACCTTCGTTAAGTGGGGCAAGTTTCGGCTTTATGATATCTATGATGGGCTGAAACGAAATACAGAAACCAAACTGAAACCTCCACAGGATAAATCACGCATGATCCCTGAACACTGGCACTTTCTAGGGAGACACCGTGTGAACATACACCCCAGGATGTCAGCTCCAAGAGGGTGGGGGTCCTCACTGGTCCCGTTCTCTGCTACGTCCCGATGCCAAGGATGATGCCTGGCCCATGGTGCCCAATACGAATGAGAGATAAACATGAAACCTGTCCACCCCATATCTTGTCTAAAACAATACAGATGGAAAAGAAAGGCTGGCTCTGTGCTCAGAGCCAGAGCAAACATAAATCCTAGACTCTAGGGACTGGGCTTTAGCCTGTGGGAGCTGAAAGACAGGTCTCTGCACAGACCCAGACTCTGGGGAAGCCTGTAATACTGATGAGGATTTAGGGAACCACACTGCAGATGAAGAAAACCTTGGCACAGATGTTCCCACAGTTTAGTAATGTGTATTAAAGACAACAGAATCCATGCCCACTGCCCCGGAAATGTCAGCAGTATATTCTAAAGGAATAGCTGGAAAATTATTCTGTATGTGCATGTTCACGGGTTCATCTCGGCAGGAGTTACTACCCAACACTAGGGAGGTTTATGGTACATCTATATGATGCAGTGCTGAGTGGTCACTGCAGACCCCGAGAATGGTTAACGAGAGAGGCAGGTAACCATTAGCACGGTCTCCACTTGACAGATGAGGAAAACAGGTGACAGAGAAACACAGAGAACAAGAACAGCTTTTGAATTCTGCTCTTGAATGCTTTTCCTTGAGAGTTCTCTCACCTTAGCCCCTGATGCTCTGAGCAACCTGAGGATGTTCAGTTCTGGCTATTAAGATATGAACTTAAAATGACCAAAAGTTACCTTTTTATTTGAAGATGTAAATTCTGCTTTTTCAAATTCTGCAACTTGTTCTAATAATTCTCTTGAAGAGAAAAGCAAATATGAAAAAAACATTTATTTAAAATAGAATCTTATCACACACAAGAATAAAACTGCTCGCACCAATGTAGTACATGCTGGAGAGAACAGAGATGAACAAAACTCAACACTAATGGTTGAGAATCCAAACCACGTGGACGCCACTTGAATCTCCCACAGCGCCTAGTATTTTGCACCTACTGAGTGAACCGTATGATATCTAGAACTAAACTACAATGCTGATACCAATATGTCTGAAATCTGTATTTTTGAGGTGCTATGGTGAGACAGCTTTGTTATATAATACATGTTAGCTAGTAGATGTTCAAGAAAGGCAAACTGATTTTAATAGAGCAGCCTCCCCAAAATGGAATTACAGTACTTTGTGATATCTACTGAAACAAGAGAGTATCATATATACTGAGAAAGAGTATGACACAGTCTCCAGAAAGATGGTCTGGCGTGATCCACATGGTTATTTCCTTCCGTTTGCAAAGGTAAATGAGAGCTGACCACACAAAAGCTCACAGTGACGACTCTTCTAACCTTGTGACAGGGGCGTTTGCTCGCCAGCACTGTCCTGCCAGTGGTGAAGTTGAATGGCTTCCCTTCCCTACCGGGGACCTGCCCAGCGTCAGCACTGCCCCACGGGCTGCACGCTGCTCTGCGTTTGGAGAAGAGCCCGCAGGGTTCAGTGGCCAGTCTTTCCTTATTTCTGGCATGACTTTTCTTAGAATGAATTTCAATTTCACCGATTTTACCGTGCTTTTTAAACTTACTGAATTCTTTGATGGCATTCGGATTGTAAAACTCTTTTTTTACATTTTCTATTTTAAAGATAAGTATATACTTTAAAATGTAATTATCTAGGAAAAAATTTCCAATACTACTAGTCTGAAATGATGATATCTGAATATTTTTTCAAATGTTTCATCTCTATTTTCTAGTTGACCTATCTCTAAAGATTTATTATAATGCCAGTCAGGCTAACAACAATATCGTAATGATTATTAATAACCTGAAAAGTGACTTCATAAATCGCGAAAGCCTTTAGAACACCTAGAAACTGTAGAATCAGAGAGCTTTGGAGGGGATGCTGAGTGGCGCTTAAGAGACCACTCAGTAACTGGATGCTCTGCTGTTGCCCTACCCAAATTTTCTCAGGTACTTGCCCAAGAAAAGCAGCGGTAAAGACATTCTCTAACTTTTCAGACTATGCTTGGGCCTCCATTGTCATAATTGCAGGTACAAATTGTATTACCTGTTTTCAAGTTCAGAGATATCTGTTTGTAGCTTGAGGTACCACTTCTCAGCCTGCGAGAACAGCTGCCGCAGAAGCAGCACGTTGGTGTAAGCTGTGTTGATGAGCTCGGACTCCACCTCGCTGTGGACCACCGCCTGCAGCCCGCTCAGCACTTCAGAGACTTCGTCTATGGTGAAGGTCTCCTCCACCAGCCTGAAAAACAGCCCCATCCAAAACTTCTGCACAGACAACAAAAACTGTTTACAAAACAAAACAAAACGAAGAAACCCACATTCATGTCATCTAGGCCAGCAGTCCCCAGTCTTTGTGGCATCAGGCCAGGAACCGGTGCTCCTATGAGAATCTAAAGCCTGATGACCTCATGGAGCTGAAGCAGTGATGCTGGCGCTGAGGAGGGCTGCAAATACAGATGAAACTTTGCACGCTCGCCAGCCACTCACCTCCTGCTGTGCGGTCCGGTTCCTAACAGGCCATGGAACAGTACCAGTCCACAGCCTGGGGGTTGGGAACCCCTGATCTAGGGAATGAAGGGTTACTGTGAAAACCTCTCTGGGAACTGTCTTCTTTATTAATAAAGCAGACTGAAAACAATTGAAACTCAATTAAATTTTAAAGTCTCTTGAACAATTAAATTGTGGCTCCCTATTCAAATGTGGACATCCTTTAATAACACATGCTCAGAGTCATTCTCCCAAACGATTTCCTTTTTTCTTTAATTTTTCAGATTAAAATTCTTTTGTACTTTATACTTTCCACTAAAATTAGTCTTATCGTAATTAGTAATTTCAAAAGTCACCTGGAAGGTATAATTTCTCCTTTCTTTCCATTTGTCTGGCATTCCGAAAATTATATGAACTATTTAGATGTCAGTAAATGTCTATGAGAAAATCAACGGTAACTACGTATTGCTTCTCCTAGCATTCCTGAGGCTCAAAAAAAAAAAAAAAAAAAACCCGAATTCCAAACTGAACTTATTTTAGTTAAAGCTTCATGGACCACAGAGCACTCCATAAAAAATGAACACCGTCATCCACAACTGTGGTTAAAATCCGCTCTCCCACAGAATGTGGTTTGGGAGGGAACTTCAGAGCCATTTCTTCAATGCCCTCACTTTACAGACGGGAATACAGGCTCAGTGTGTGGCGGTGACATGCCCGTGGTCCCACTGGGGCTGACTCAACCACACAATCGTTTCCAGAACTCTCGGCAACATGCCCCAAAGCAGCATCCTTGAGAAAGTTGCTGTGCACACCTTCTACTTTCAATGAGTTTCACAGTAACCCAATCCCGTCTACCTCCTGCCTCTGCCCTCAAAATCCCTTGTCCCAGACACTCAGAAGATGAACAGCAAGGGCCCCAAACCCAGGTTCATTTTCTTCCTCCATTCCAAAAGGACCTAGTGAAGGGAGGTGCGCCAAAGTTATACTCCAGTTAGCATTATGTGGTTTACCATTCTTTAAGGTTTCATTTGGCCAGCAGAATTTAACCACTCTTAAAAAACCAAAACTTGACCTATTTCTGATGGAAGTCCTTACTTAATATATTAACAGCCTTTCTATTCTTTAATAGAACACACCAAATCTGCTTTTGAAAATCTGCTTTTATTGGCAACTCAAGTTCATTATTATGAACAGCAGTTAAGGTACTTGGATGCATAAAGTAAGAAATGAAGCACCTTCTCTGGCTGTCCCACAGCCTCGACAATTAAACTGCTGCTTGTATCTGCTGGGGGTTAGGAAACCAAATTAATGAATGGAACAGGTAACGGTCTACGGCTGCAGGTGAAGTTCATGGCTTTGTGACAGTTGCAGCCGACTTGGAGGCCTTTTTCATTTACATCTTACCTGACATTTAAGTCCAAGCCTTATTTCCCAAGTCATCTGATGTCTCTTTATTATTCAGTCTTTTTCTTTGGTTTCCCTATTATCCTCCAGATCAAACATAAATTTTCTATGGTCTTTATCTTCCATTATTGTTCCAACCAAACTAATGATCATCTCTTGCTACAAAATCAGCTAACAATTTTGGTACCAGTCAGAAAGCTTTGCACGGTTTCCTGCTGTTTTCCCCACCCTTAATTCAATATGAACTTCGCAGGTGTTTTCTTGCTAATTGCCATATCTTATGGTGCTAATCTTAATTAATAAATCAGTAATTAATGTTCTGGAATCTTTAATACAACAAGCCAATCGTTAATCCCGCAAGCACTTCCCTGACTGCCCTCCTGAAACTCTGCAACCCCTTAATTATCACATGTGCATCGAACATGCATCTTTGGTAACAAGCTGCTCCCACCGCAATCCAATCTTTCCAGTTTCACATATCGATGAGGCTTAGTGTAGCTGCTCTCAGTGAATCAGTAATCACAATAATCCCGGCCATGGTTTGTGTGGTCTCTGCTACAGCACCCCCATCCCGGCCACCAGAAAGGATCCGCGTTCCCACTGGGTTCCCTGACAGTCCCCTGATACCTGCTCTCCTTGAGGTCTTGGAAGCAGGAGTCTACAGTTTTGAGTCTCAGGCCTCTTTTTGAACGAGCAAAACGCATATAATTAATAACTTCATTTTGATGGTGCTCATTTAGGCCCAGCTCTGCCTGAAAGAGAGAGAAGCAATTGTCAGTCATGAAGATGTAATAAAGGAACCAACAATGGAAAGAAACACACAGGATATCCTGTGGTGAAGACTGCTACATGTCTACTAAATTCTGTTCCTCCCTTCTTCCCAGGACATGGCTACTCAACTAGGGGACACTACCCAGCCCTCCTGTGGGCAGATGTGGCCATGTGACTACTTCTCAGAACTGGATGTAAGCGGAAGAGATGAGGGCTATTTCCAAAGCCTGGGCCTTGAGACACGGGGCGCATCTCTGCCACACACTATTTCTCTAAACCTGGAGGTGGTTCAGTCTGCTCGGCTGAACCACGCAGACTGCAACCATGCCCTAGAGGCTGGTGGAGCAAAATGAAAGGGACCGTATCCCTTTTTGGATCTTTATTACAGCCACTTAACCTTACCCCGTCTGATACAACTTTAAATGTATTTGGTTTTGAAATAGCTATTAATTGGTCCTGTTTTTTAAACCAGATTTATACTAGAGGTTAATGAAATTCTTTTTCATCTTACAGCTATAATGATAATTAAAGAAGAAAATCACAAAATTGAACATCTAGTGAAGGAGACTAAATGAGTCAGAATTATCTTTATTTTAAGAATAACTTGAATATCATCGCCTTCTTATGGGAGACAAAGGTCTAACTTCCAAGCCTCTCTCCAGGCTTACCCCTCACTCTCAGCATGCAGGGTGGCCTCCAACATTGTGGCAGCCAACACCAAGGTCATTTAGCATGATCTCCTTCACCCCCTGCGTCCTTTACCATGGTGTTTCTGTACCCACATACATCCCTACCTTCTCTTGGCAGTCCCATTTTCCTTAGGACATAAGTCTACAAGGGTCAGGACCTTGCCCCATCTGACTCTCGGAGATATACCAGTACCTCTCAAAGTACCCAGCATATGACAGACATGTGCCCGACCAATGAACTTGAAGAGTATTCCTCCTTTTGAAGGCTGCTCCTTCATGAGGCCTAATCGGTTCTCTTTCAAACTCCTGGAGAATTTTACTTAAACCATTGTTCCCCCCCTCTCAACATTCTATGGGTTTCTTCTTCCCTTGAGACCATAGAAAAGACTATATATATAAACCTCATTCACACTTAAAAACAATAACAACTAAACCTAAAACCCTGAGATTCCCTCTAGCTACCCCTGCATTTCTCTACTTCCCTTCTATCATCTAGTCCTTAAACTCACATGCTTTTGTAAAGCTCCCCAGCGACTCCTTAATGACAAATCCAACTACATGGCTGATGCCTTGTTCTCAGCCGACCTGCTCCATTCTTTGGCAGCTAACTCCGCCTTTCCTTCTTGATCTCATTTGTAGGCTCTTCTTCTTGGGATTGTCTCTTAATCTGTATTTCCAAGGGCCCTGTCTTGTCTCTACCTTCTTGATGACATAATCTATCTCAAGGTTTCAGTTGCGACATATGCACCTATGACTCTCTCAAGTCCAACAGGCTGACCCACAGATGTGTGTCCCCAACTGTACCATGAATAGCCCCATCAAATCTTTTTCGCCCTCATTTCAGTGGCGCCCCAGCTCTGGTTTCATCCCCTTTTCCGAACACTTCAGTACTGTGTAATGTTCTAGATATGGCTGCTAGTTAAAATGGCATGGTATATCTGCTGGAGAGGTTAATGGGATATGTTTGAGCATGGAAGAAAAACAGGTCAGAACAAACGAAATATCACCTAAGTTTCCTCAGCTGTAAAATGGGGGTCTTGGACTCTTAAAGTCGTTCTCACATCAGAAAGCTGGATTCAATCACATTCTCCCACCTCAGCTCGTTAACGCTCCCAAAGGGTGCGTGTGTACGCAAAAACTTGAGAATTTTTGGAACCGAACGAAGATCCCGCCTTGCGCCTTCGGCTTGCCGCCAGTTCTCTTCATCGTCCTCCTAAGAGGTGTGACTTGGTCCGATTACGGCGGAGCAAGGCTGCTAGGAAAGGGCTTCACCTAGCACTATGCCGGAAGGGCTTTGGCCCAGGTTAAGTGAGCACTCCCATCCTCTTCAGGGAGGTTCAGGGGCCGACTCAAACCCGCTGCAGGCCACGCCATCACTCCGGAGCCCCAGCTCCGCGTCTCCAGCCCTGGCCACTGCCCACTACTCGGTGCGGCGCCAGCGGACCCGCTACTCACCATGGCGGCGGGCGGGAGTCCGCAGCCCCGCGGTGCTCAGAGGTCAGGCGGAGCCTCGTCAAACCTGGGATCGCCGAGGGTGGTTGGACCACAGAGGATGGGGAGGGAGGGCGGGCGGGTTGTTTAGAAGCCTCCGGTTGCTAATGGTAACGGAGGCACGTGACTCTGGAGTTAGGTACTTTTATTGGCCCTCAAGATCACGCGACAGGAAGTGCAGTGTGACGGACCGAACGCCGCATGCGCACTAGCTTCCAGAAACCGGAAGTCCCACCTTTTCGCGCCACGCTGACTTTGGGGGCCCGGTCGCTGTTGCCAATGGCAACTGGAGGGGAGCGGCCGCTCAAGGATGCCAGGCTCCAGCGCGGCGCGCGGCGGAACCTCGTAGTCTGGACTGCCGGGAAGGGCTGTTCCTGCACTTGTCGCGGCCTGGCGGTCCCGAGGACCGTCGCCTCGACGTCTGACTCCCAACCTCTCGACGGCCTCCTGGGGCGTCGGGCGCGCGCGCCCCGGACTTCTCTACTCTCCGGGAGTTTTTACTCGGCCGAGATAGGCCGACAGCACCAGCGCTGCCAGGGTTTTGGATAGAGGTTGGAATGACCCTAATCCCATCTCGCCTATTCCCTGCCCCCCCCCCCATATTCCTGGTTAAAAACGAAAATGAAAACAAAAGAACTCCAATAGAACACCTTTTTCATTAAAAAGAACTAACGAAGTCGTTGAAAGAACAGTGAATTTCAAACTATTATGCCCCAAATCATCAGGGAAGCTTGTTTAAATAACGACACCGTGGCTCGGAAAATTTGAATCATGAAGTCTAACTTGGGTCCTTGGCATCTGCCATATTCACCGACACTCCAGGACTGACCACGGACCACTCTAAGAAACACTGCCCTAGAAGAGGCAAAGGTGTAGGATGAGAGAGATGGTTATTGCAAATACCAGGAGTTTGGCACTCGGGTGGTTGGAAGCCATTGAGTAGGCATTTCGGCAGGCTTTGAAGACAGAAACATGAGCCAGATGCAGTCACTGGGGACACAATAAGTAAGGTAACAAGTGAGCTCAGCAGGATGGACACTGAGATAGAGCACATAGCAAGCGAACTCTCTGAGAGTCTGGGAGACTTCAAACTGAAGAGAGGTGGCTGACATTAGCCCTGACTCATGAATAGATATGGTAACTTTATGTCGATTTTGGCCACTACGTGGTGCAACTTAAAATGGATCACAACTGAGACCTAAAAGTCTAGAAAGAATTTGAGAGACCTGATTCCAAACCTGATTAATTTATGACTGACTGTAGAGGCTGACAGCCAAGGTCACATGTTCAAGACCTCAGAGGGCTGGGTGGGGACACCTGAAGCTTGAGCCTGTGATGAAACGAATGTAAATATGTTTTTAAGAGCAAAACCAGAAAGCAGATGTGAGCTATTCTCGTCCAGTGGGTGTTAAATCATATTCTGGTTTCAAGAATTTCCTTTTTCTTTTTTCATTTCTTGACACATTGATTTTATTTAAACGATATACCAAATTATGTACATACCTTAATTGTCCCAAGAACTGAGCTCAATAGTTTTTATACTTGAAAATTTCATTGCTAGAACAAAGTGGCTGCAGATAAATTCTGTAGAATAAAGCTAACTTACAAAGGGATAATATCTTTAGATAAAGAGGTGCAGTGATGAAAACACGTTTATTAAATGGTCAATACAATAAAATGGAAGGCATTAAAATGGATAAATTTTAATTCAGACAAGTAAGAGCTAGAAGGAAATAGTGTTTTCAGATGAGGAAAGTCTGCTCAGAAAAGTAAAGGGTCCAGAAATAGAAGAAGCAGAGCCAGGTCTGGAACCCAAATCTCAGGACTCCTGGCAAGAGTATCTTGAACATTTAGTTGCACTCAAATACAAGTTACAGGGCTCTTGCAAATTCATCCCCACTCATCTGGATGTCAGGCCCCTCACCCTCTGTTTGTAGGAGTTTATGTGTGTCTCGTGACTGGAAACGCGGGGAGAAGGAGCAATTTGCTAATTTGAATGGGGCTTGGCAAAGTCTTAGGGCACAGTTAGGAGTCCGCTGTGGCGATCTTGGGATGATATGCGGGCAGTTGCCCATGGAAGGATCTGAAGTCTCAGTGACAAGAACAGCTGACAGGGCTCCCCCGTGTGAAACCTGGAGCACTCCCAGGCACGGAGGGATGGTCTGGGGGCATTGACTTGGCTATGCCCAGCTTTGCTTTGGCCTCCCAGTAGGACAAAATCTGGACAGGATCTGTCTCCCTTCAAAATCTGTAAGGGCTGGTTCTCAAACTGTACCCCCCACTCCCAATTATAACCACCTCGGAGTTCAGTTGAATTTCTATTTTACCATGTCATCTCACATTTCTGTTCAGTGGGTGTCTGTTGAATTTGATAAGAATAGTTGCCTCCTATGGGCTAGGCACTCCATTTCCATAGTCAGTCTTCACAATCCTCGGTTCCTTTACTGCATAGACATTCATCGAATTCACAGGGAGGGAAGGTCATTTTCTTAGGTGTTGTGGATTCAAGATAAGGAATTTCATAAACACTTCTATGACATTTAAGTAAGCACAGTTGTTTATCAGTTTGCGTTTCTAAGGAAACGTGTATCTTCTTACAGGCAAGCTCCTGTGCTTGCTAAGTGCTATTAAAGCAAGAGGGCCAAAGCAGGAGGTGGATAATGCAAACATTTCGTTTGCGAGTAATAAGTTTGTGGCTTGGGGATTTTTAAAGTTTTTTTTTTCTGCCAAGCTGCATCAGCTAGTTATTTTAATTTAAAATCCTATTTTAATTTTAAATCTTTTGTTTCGAGGATGTTATATCACTTTTAGCCAGGCAACCCAGCTGAGTTGAATGTTGTTACATAAGTTGTTTAAAGAGTGTCAGCAAATACAGTCTTAAATTGATGAATTTGGCTCATGAAAAGGCTGAACTTGTGCTTTGAGTTGTTTACTAGCTTGGGTGGACCACCAAAGCAAACAATTCGAGCTGTGAGGGAGAACAGCTCCACCCCACTTTAATAGTGAGCTTCTTAGTCTCACTCTATTTTTTTAATTGCTGCAACCTTTTAAAAAATATGTGTGTGTGTGTGGGTGGGTGGGTGTGTGGGTGTGTGGTGTGCATGTGTGTGTCAGTTTGGAAGGACTGGACGGGAGGCATTCAAACAAGGCCATTTAATACCTCTTAGCATAGTTCAACATAAGTAAAATGAAGACCAACTCTGTCTTTTTAGATTATTACAAAATGAGGCTCTTAGGGGTTTATAAGTTACCTGTCACATACTGGCACCACCAATTTCGGGGAATTTATAAGCTAGGCTAGAGGGATGTGAACGTGATCATGGTCTTAGCAGTGCTGACAGATTCCCTCATTCTGCCACTATTTACAGAGCCCTTTTTTGTGCAAGGTTCTGTGGGCATGATAACAAGAATCAGAGAGAAGCAGTGGAGGGATTTAGGTGAGGTTGGTGAGGCTTTACTTAAGTAAAATGAAAATAATTTTTAAAATGCTTAAGAAAAAAATACAGGTGGTACTCAGAAAAGGCAAACATCTTGAAGTGGTTATATGGGAAAGAGGGAAGTATGAGAACTACTGAACTGGTAGGTGGGAAATGGTGAGCAGAAAATCATTTTGGGGGATTGTCTTGAAGAAGGCAGAGCCTTTGGAGCATGGCATCTTGCAGGGTCCTCTCCATCTTCCCCCACCCTGCCCAGATACACCTGAGAAAGTAGCCAAGACTTTAAAGAAGAGAAGAATCCAGAATCAAAAGATGGGTGGGGATAAATTTGGAAGAGCCCTGTAACTTGTCTTTACGAGAGCTACAGCATTTGAGTGGGTCTCTAGTGGCAAGATGCTATTTTCGGTTCTGTTTGCTCTCTCAGTTGGTTTCAAAATGCTCTAGTGACCAGCAGAGTCTTGGAGGCTGCTGACAAATTAGATTAGTAAAATCACTATCCTATGCATTAAAGGAGGTCAGGCAAGGAAGTGGTTCACCATAAAATACTACAACTCCCTTTAAGATTGTGTGGATGGCGTTAATTTCTTAGCCCAAATGATAGATTAGTTTCACTGATAAATCACACATTAAAAACCCCCAAGAGAAACAAACACCAAAACCATCAAGAGGTTAAGCCTATCTGAAAACAAGTCAGAAATTGGTTGTGAGCAAACCTCCTTGCAAGAACAATTTTCCATGAATATGATGCAACATACCAAATCCTTCACCATACCCTCATGTGCACATCTGTGTTTGAGTTAGACCAGCAAGCTCGGGCTTTGTATTCAGCGATTGTTCATGGAAGACTGGATCCATTAAAGACACTGGGGGGAAGGGGACAATGAGCAAGGTGGGATTTGTCCCTTTCGCCCGCAGCCTTATAATCAAGTCAAAGGAAAATTCAAGCTTGCAGAACAATCTCAGAGCAGACAGTGAGTGGTGTGGGAGCTCGGAGAATGGAAAGGTCACCTCTATTGAAAGTGGAGAGGAGACACATTCAGGAGAGGTTCAGAAGGCAGAGGGAATTGGGCCAGGCTTTGGAAGGCATGTGGAAGAGCTGTCGGTGGGCGTGACAGTTGTGAGAGAGAGAGAAGGTTGTCCTGCGCCAGGAACCAGACCTTTCATCAGGTGAGGCAGCAGAAGCATCCAGAGATGTACATGTAGATCCGTTACTACTTCAGAGTACCTGTCCTAGGGTCTTATTCAGGAATGCAGGCCCGCCTCGATCTGTGATCTTCGCTAGTTGTTTGCCTGGACTACTGTGAGTGTAAAGGTGTTCACCCATGGCATCCCATCTTAGAGAGTGGAAAACAGACTTAAATTTGCTCAGGAAGTTTTGCCTACGTGGTCTGCTTGGGAAGGTCTGAATGGGCCAGTGCAAGCTGGATTCACGAACGGAGGTTTTCTCAGTGGGACGAGTAAACAGAATGAAGGCAAAAACAAATGACATTCTTAGTTTATACGTCTTCATCTTTCCCACCACTACGTTTCAGGCTCCTTGAAGGAAGACATCTTCATTATAGGATCAACCTGAGCCCCGCCCCAGCAAGGGCCGGGCCATAATAAGCTCAAAGAAGCAAGGTCCCTGCTCTCCAGGCCCCTAGCTATGAAGTGTGAAAGGTACACCTGTCTACTTAATGTGGTCACCTTACTGGGGTGACCGTATGTGACCTGCACGCAGTCAGCCTGCCAAGAGGAGAAATGTGGCGGAGACAGCTTTATTAAACTGTCACGGACAAACCTGAGGAGCATTACTCTGGAGATCTAACACACAGAATCCAAACCTTTAGCTATTAGAACTGGAGATAAACGGCCCTTCACTGTTCTTATCTCATACAAGTTGGTCTTATTCAAAAATGAGAAGAGAACACAAAATCTTAATATCTGAATGTATAGGACAGAAATAATTTTGCATTTTAAGAGATTTAAAGTAAACTATGAATTTCTATATTTGATTTTGTGTGAGAGAAACCATTGAAACCGTAGAGTTATTATTATTATTATTTTTTACTGAGCTCTATTTGTATTCACATAAAAAGTTTCTGTTGTCTGTGTGTTCAGAGATCATCCAATGTATTTTTTTTACTTATAATTTACAGTATTGTGAAGATTTCTTTAAAATGAGTACATATTTTTACACCTATGACATGTCATTATAGTTATCATTTACTGCATCCTTACTGTGTTTTAGGAATAAAAACTTTATGTTTAAAATGTAATATTTAATTTAATCCTCAAAACAACCCCATGAGATGAATACTATGATGACTACTCTTATTTCTGAAGGGGTAAAATCGAGGCTTAGTGAGTGTAGGTGACGTTTACAAGGTGACACGCTGTTTGGCAGAGGGGCTGGGTATGGATGAACGCAGAGGCCAGCAGCCAGGCGCCTGGTCTCTCAGGCCTACAGAGTGGACGGGCCCAATCATCGGGCTCTCATACCTCCCGGCTGCACAGCCACAGTGAGTACCACCTGGAAGCTCCACGTGGACCATTCCATCCTCCTAGCCATTTTCTGATGCCCTGATTCCTCCCCCTGCCAATCCTCATGTGATCACTTCTGGATCCCTGAATTGTTTGTGAGCAACACTAGTCGACACTTGCCCCTTCCACCTTCCTCTGCATCTTATAGAACACACTCTCTATCTCTAGATGTCATAAGATCCTCAGCATTTGTCCTTGAACACTCTTCCTCCTTCCCACCATTCCTCCCCTCCACGCATATAACCCATAGTGGCACTGGTGGTCTGTGTCTCCTTCACAGTCACTTAGTAACCCTCCCCTCAACCAGCTTGTGTCTCGAGTTACCCACCGCTGCCTGCCTTCTATCAGCCATCTTCTGTCAACTTCCGGGTCCTTCTCTCATTCTAGCACACTCGAGGCCAGTGACATCTGGCTCCATCCTGTCTTGCCGTGCCTGATAGTGACCCATACAGCACGGCTTTGTCCTGGGTCTGCCTGCCAATCTCTGGCCACCTTAAACTCTATGTCACGTTAGCACCTGCCCTGTTCCCCACACCTCATCGTAGCCCACAGATGCTCCATGGCAGTGCTGAAATCTTGAACTCAGAATTGACCCTCTCTGATGATCACCAACTGTCTGAGCACTGCACCAACTCCTCCACTTTCTTAAACCTTGCCTCTGACCTGACTGTAATCTTTTGAACGTTCTATGTCCTTCTGCCCTATCGTCCCTTCTCCTCCACTCACCTCTCTTGGTCTCAAGTCCAGAGCTCCACATCACCATTCGGCCATGAGAAGTTTCTATGTCTCGGTTACAACATCAACTCAGTTAATTCCGACCTTAAATCCATCCAGCCATCCTATATCGGCTTCATAAAAATTTTTGGCTATTTTTTTTTTTTTTTTGTTCTTCAATTTCCTCTGGGCTTTCCAGCTGGTTAGACATTCTGGGTCAGCTCCTGTCCCACCTGCCCCAGTGGCTGTCTGCTCAAGTTTCCTAGTCCTCAAATATTCATCTCTCTTTGTCCCCTTCAGATCCCACAGATGGGCCCCCGTCTGCTTTTCTGTAAGCTCCTTTGCTGTCCCTGCTTTTCTGCACAAAGTGAGTCATCAATAAGTGAGGACACACTTAAAGATTATTACCACTCAGTTTGGCATAGGACACAAGGAAACAGACATTCTTAACAACTTTGGCGGGAGGATAAAGCAGTATGATTTTTTTTTGTTTTGTAGAACAAACCAGAAATTACAATCAAAACTGAAAATGTGCACACCCTTTTACTCAGCGATTTGCCTTTTCTCCACTCCACTTCTGAGAATTTATTTAAGAAAAAAAGGACCACGAAGATGTGTGTACAGAGATGTTTACTGCGGTTTTGCTCTGGCGAAAATCTCGAGATCATTGCAATGTTTTTTTTCCCCCCCCCGGGGGAGGGGGGCGTGGAATGACTAAATAAATTAAGCTGCAATAAAGTGGAATTTTCTACAGCTGTCAGAAAGAGCAAAGAAGAATTCATGAGCATTGGCATGGAAACACATATCACAAAATGGAAAAATGAAGTTGGAGAGTAGTAGGTACAGCAAAACTCCACTTAGTTATAAACGCGCATACAGATGCATTCGGAAAGACAGAGCGATAAACTCCTCAGCCCCAAATCTGGGCAGGGTTAACAGAATGGCGACCAGCATGGCGGGTGATTGATCTCTCTATATGTATCTGTAATTTGAATTTTGTTAATAAGTGGACATTACTTTTAAAATTTAATGATATAAAGAAAAAATAAAAGCCAATACAAAAACACCCTTTCTTACATTTGGTATTATTTTATGCACTTGCCACAATCAAGGCCTCTTTTTTCTAAGGGCCAGGCCTCTTTTCCAGAAACTTCTCTTTACATAAGAACCGAGGCAGAAATTTCAGGTCGCCAAGATAGCTCGGTAGAGACCACCCAAAGAAACAGGCTCTTTCATCTTTACTCTTCACTCCAAATGCTACTGCTACAATGTGGATATTTTCACTTCAGTTGCAACCTTCTGTTGTTCATTTTCTTCCTTTTTCTCCAGATGGCTGAGCAGACCCCAGGAACGCCTGGCCTTGGTGAGGTCCTGTCGAAATCTCTGCCCGATTTGAATTAGGCTCACGGGGAAGGTCCCATTCTGTTATTTTACAGCAAAATTAAACAGGAAGCTGGCACATGTGTTTGGATACAAAGATACACCATATGGGAACATTGCAAGCATTAGGTTCATTTTCTTTACTGTGCCATGGGGAATATCCTTTATGAGGAAGGTGTATATCAATTTTAGTGTGACTTACTTTGAGAACAGTGATTGTCAATCACGGTTTAATTATAAAATGTATGGTAACTGTCACGGTGGCCACACAGAAAATCTGAGCTCTCATCTCATCTTCCAAAACACCCATCCATGTACCTTTTCCTTGCCCTACTGATTCTAAGAAGGAACTCTTGTCCAAGGCTAACCATAATGCAGTTCTCATGATCCCATCCAACCCCTTCTACCTCTGGTGGGACTCAACTTTATCAACTATCCCTCGAGATTATTTTATTTAGCTCATATATCTTTATTCTCTTCCTTTCTCTTTTATCCTTCCTCAGTTTAAAATCATGCTCAAGTCTCCTCCAGATTAAAAATGAAACAAAGGAGTGATAAACAATCCCAAACTGACCCTTTCTTTGTCCAAACTTTTTCCATAACTGGCTGCCCAATCTTTTTCCTTCTCTTTTTGCTAAACTTCCTGAGAGAGTATTTCCCCCTTGGTCAGTCACACTTCACCTGTCATTTATCCTGCAGTCTGGCTTTCTTCTTCCCTCTCCTGAAACAGACTTCTCCAATCCATCAGATGATCCACCGGTTGCCAAATCTAATGCCTCGTCTGAGTCAGCTTTGCAGTATTTCACAGTATTGGACCATTTCCTTCTTTACACTTCCCTTGGCTTTGCTACTCTGCTCTCTCCTTTCTGTTCCTTCTCGCTCTCCATGGCTGGCTCCTCTTGCTCACCTCTCAAAATTGGTGTCCCTTAGACATCTCTCTTCAACTTCTCTGTCTTAACACTGTACTTTCCTTGTCTGTGTAATTCCATTAATTCCTACGGTTTCATCTGTTACATATGAGGATGACCATCAAATCTGCGCCTTCAAGCCATACTTCTCACTTGCATACCCATCTAATATTTCCAGGAGCTTACAAGTTTTCTCCAACTGGCTGTCCCTCAAGCTCCTTAAATTCAACACATCCAGAGAGAACTCGGGACCTGCTAGTCTGTCTTGTCCCTATTCCATCACCAATTTTTTTTTATCACCATTTACCGATGAGATGATTCAGAGCCATCTTTGAGTTCTCTTATCTCTCTTGCTGCTTCCAGCATATCCTGGGATTAAATCTTCCAAAATAATTTTCAAAACCATCCCCTTCTCCATTCTGAGAGCTATTCCCCTGGTCCCATTTCTCTTAACTGAAATAACAACAAAAAACCAATAGCAACAATGACCAAAACAATGATAATATGTCTAAAGCATTCATCAATTTATAAAGTTTTCTGCTACTAGAATTTAGATCAGCTTCATGGAAAAGTTGGGGAAAAGTTGGGTGAGTGGGGTATAAATTGATAGATATTCTCCTCCTTCTCCATGAAATGAGAGTTCAAAATAAAAGTTTAATTATATCCTGGAAAAGCAAAGTGATGATTCTTGCACACCTGACTTTGTGAACTGAGAGGTTGATATATTAAGTATACCAACCTCAAAGTTCATCACATTGACAAAATTGCCCACTGGGCTAAAATTTATGTTTAAGTATTTAAAGTAAATTTTTAAAAAATCTGCTAGAGGTTTTATTTGGAAAATAGGCTGAAAGACCATTAGTTTTTAGTTTTCATTTTTGATGTATAAAAACCAGTGTTTTGTGATTTTCCAAATCAGTTAATTATAAGATTATTTTATCAAGGAAGTACTAGTTTTAATGCCTTCTAATTCTTTATTTTTCTTGTGAAATAGATTAAACCAATAGACCATAATTTTTTTGAAAGTCCTTT
Organism: Macroglossus sobrinus; assembly: GCA_004027375.1. Lineage (NCBI taxonomy): Eukaryota > Metazoa > Chordata > Mammalia > Chiroptera > Pteropodidae > Macroglossus > Macroglossus sobrinus. The sequence goes on along the minus strand of PVKZ01004668.1, from coordinate 3,774 downwards.
TACAATCTCAATTTTCAGGGAGAAAAATACTGGCTAATTTACATTTATTTCCAGTATCAGTGACTAAAGATATGAATAAATAGTAGATCAAAAATAAACGCTACTGTATTTAGCTCTATTGTTTCATCACAAAATCATTTTGTGTTGCTCTTCTTTACTCTGGAAGATTCCATGAGGTTTGTATTGATGAGTATGTTAGCCAAAATGCGAATTAGCCCTTCAACATTACCTTCAAGGTCAAGGGCAGCTCTGGGGTACAGGACCACTGGGATAAACATGATGACAGAGAAGCATTCAAAGTGACAGGTGAACTAAATAATGCACCTGATTACATGTTTACCTAGTGTCGTAGAGATTATTTATTAATATACCTAATATATCTCTATCCTTTGTTCAAGTTAAAATCACATGCTTTATTTTACAAACTATACCTGTATATCATATATACTATAAAAACTGAAACTAAAACAGAAAAAGCAACCTTGCTTTTTTATAAAAGAGATCTTTGGAGAACAAGAAGCCACAGACATGACTGCTTTGAAACTGTCTTTGTTTAGACCTGAACAGAAAGGCCAGTGAACCGTGTTATAACTGGACTCCTCTTTTATCTCATCATCAAAGAGTTGAGTCTGTCTTTATTCACAGAGCAATGAGTTTTTCTGTAATGTCACCATTAAAAAAAAAAACAATTCTAAGAATTGTTGATTTGAATCTTGAGGTTGCAACTGTTTGTTATGGGAGGTTTACTATAGAAATTGGTGTTTGCGCCCTCAGAATTATATAACGTGGTTGTCAGAGGTGGTTGATTTACTTCATCATCCTTGTGATGAACCCACTGACTGACCTCATGAGCCTCCAGGATGCTCTCTGAGAAATACGCAGTGGGAGATTCTGCTCCTTGCGAAAATTATTTATAGGAGAAAATAAAAGTGGCTCTCACAGTTGAATCTGAAAACAAAATGCAGGAACTTTCTTCTGTGGGTGGTGAGGGTTGATTATAGAACCCAGGGGGCAGAAATGGGAATTAACCTCTTTCTGCATTTTAAAAAAATTCTATGCAGCACTGACTTCATCTCATAACGAACCTAAAAGCCTGGTCTAAATGTTCTGCTCCATTCATGCCTATCAGAAGGATGCCTGGTCCTCCACAGACCTCTAATTTATGGTGATACTTTTGTCTTTCACCACCAAAAACCACAATAGACAAAGACTTCTCATTTATGGTGACACTTTAATCTTTCACCAACAAAAAACACCAATTTTCCAATGGCAAAAGGTAATCAATGAATGAAGGAGGATCTTTTGCAGAGCACATGACACGAAACGCTTATAAGTAGTGTAAGGAATTAAAATCAAATTCACTTCCTTTTTGAAAAATAATAATTTGGGAAACTTGAAATGGAATGACATATTAATTATATGCTAATCATAGAATATGGCTCTAATAGTCCCTAAGGATGATAGCATGATGAATGGCCACTGAGAGAAAAAAATAAAAAATAAAGATTTTATGTAGATTTTAAAATTTACACCTGGAAGTAATAACTTATTCAAGAAATTATGCCAAGAGAATGAAAGAAGAGTGTGTGTTCATGAGTGTGTGTGCAGGCATATATATGGTGTATGTGTTGTATATGAGTGTGCGTACATGTGCATGAGTATGTGTGTGTATGCATGTGCATGAGAGTGTGTGTGTGTGTGTGTGTGTGTGTGTGTGTGTGTGTGTGTTTGTGAGTGGGGGAAAAGCAGAAGTGAAAAGGAAGGGACTTCAGAATCCTAAGAGAATTCAGATGCAAAATGGGCATTTATCACAAGACTATCTTAATACATTTTTTCAGGTTTTAGAACTTTTTATTTGCATATTTTAAAAACTGTGCATTCCACTGACTAAAATCATTTGAACAGCAAACAGCAATGGCGCTCTGATCGAGCTGCATTCTGCAGCCTGCAGAACACTGTAGAGCAGCTCGTCTCCAGCTTTCCTTGTCCTCCCACCCAGTGTCTGCCTTCACCAACGTGCGGGTTCCTGTCCTCCCCTGCCGGCCAGACAGGCAGGTGGGAGAGGCAGGTGCGGCCGTCGTCATCACGAGTCCTTGGATGGGAAAAGGGGCAGCGCAGTCATTTGAACTTGATCCAACCTCTTTGCATCTTACAAAGTTAGACAGCTAAAAGCAGTAAAATGAGCAGGCAGTGCTGGTGGAGAGCACGGTGCACACCGGCTGTGTGCGCCTCATCACGATTCACCGGCTCGCTTCTCCCCTTCAATCCTTTCTTTTGATGGCCGTGGATTTTTCTCTTGTGTTTCTGTCGTCTTCAATTTTGACTTATCGAGTTTCTCAATCTCAGCGCTATCGTTGTTTGTCAAGACATGCTTGCAGAGGGAGCAGAGCGAGGCCCGTGAGCAAGTGGCGTCCGACCTGCTCGGTGGTGGATGCAGAATATTAAATGCTTTTTTTTTTTTTTTGGTAGGTGAATACCTGGCTTTTCTAATAATAGATCTGCGGGGTTCTCTTTGGCAGGCCAAGATTTTCTTTGACTGATCCTTATTTTAGATTTTGTCCAAATACTTAGGACAGGCTCATATGGTTTAGTAAAAATCCACCATGCGACTTTTAGAGCATGTGGCACATACAAGTCATAGTGAAAATGGGTCACAGAGGCCAGGGAGACTCCAGGCGCAGCTTTGGAGTGGAGGGGAAGGTTGTTCTCTCATCCGGTCGCACAAACACTGGCACAACAAGGAAGCTCAGCTCAAGGGGTTTATGTAATAAATACGGAATAGTGGAGCTAGTTACGATATGTGGGCCCATTTCATCTTTCCCCGTTTAATTTTTAAAAATCGCTTTTTTTTTTTTTAAACTGCTACTAGGAGAGATTTTCAGCTTAAGTCTCCCAACTGATTTCTGATTCAGTCCATGGCCAATAGTTTTCTGCTTGAATCTCTCATTTGGATATATTTCTTCTGGGTCTTTTATTTGGGATTATTTTTAGAAAAAAATATATAACTCTATTACAGGGTTTAAGTACACTGGCCTTGCAGAAATGAGCTTAGGCTAAGAGGCGTCATTTCAAGGAAACTTGAGATGGCCTACGAGAGGTGTTTACTTCTAATCTCAGTACAGATACCCCTGTGAGTATTCTAGTTATTTTGAAGAAATGCAAAAAAAGCAAGAAGGGAAAAAAAAAAATCACCGTCCAGAGATCAAAACTTCAGAGGGCAAAAGTTCAAGGAAGGATTTTTTTCTTTTAATGTTAAAAAGCGGAGATGGATTGTGAGTAAAATCAAGAACACTGATTAAAATGCGAAAGCTCTCAGCTCGCCCAGAAGCGATGTTTGGTTGGCTGCGTGTTTGTTTTTTCTCAGCCAGCAGCAGTCAAACACATCTGCTTTATTCTTCAAAGCCTATTCTGACTGGCTCCTAGTCTCAGATAAATTCTATTTACTACGGCTTCCACCGTGTGCAGTGTGCAGAGGAGGGTGGGTGGGTAGGATGTTTCAAAGAAAGTCTTACAAGTGGCTTGACCCTGTCTGTGAGTGAATTGGATTTGCAAAACTGTGTGTGTGTGTGTGTGTGTGTGTGTGTGTGTGTGTGTGTGTGTGTGTGTGTTGTCTTGCCTGCTTATTTGCAGATATGAGGGGCAGAATCACAGATGAGACCTTAGGTGGGACCATAACCTAAACTGTTGGCACCGTATTGTAAGCTCAAGCATGCAACCGATTTGAGGTCTATCACTTCCTTAGGCTTCACCAGTTACATTTCTCAGTGTAACTAA